>JAQFVV010000360.1:0-78230 GCA_028023455.1 Epiperipatus broadwayi
ATATATATATATATATATATATATATATATATATATATATATATATATATATATATATATATATATACATATATGCACAGTCCTTTTGGTTGCACCTTACAGCATAAATCATATTGGGCCAGTCCAATGTTTTATGCTTTGTGTTGTTCAACAAGTTTGTTTAAATTAATGGGCATTCTGAATCATACTAAATTTGTCTGAGAAAATCTGTACTATTTTGTTACCCATATGTAACTAGGCCTGATATAGCAATCCAGTTTCAGCAGAATAACTAAGAATATAACATGAAAGCATTGAAAGTTTACTTGTTTCTAATAATTTAATAAGCATATTTAATCTCTAACTTAGTATTTCTTTTAATATACATATATAGCATTAAAGCCGTAGTCAACACTTAGACAATTCTAATAATACTCACAATCAACAATTTTAAACTATTATCAAGTGCCCAACCATATTTTGCCAATAAAGGTAAAATCCCAATTTATTTATGGTCCAATATATTTATATTGATACTAAAGATTGCAATTTGACCACAGAGATGGGAAATTATTGATACAAAAAAGTTAAAATAAACTTTGTAACAGGTAAATAAAATCCTATTCTTAATGCAGAGTAATAAATAGTCAATTTTATACCACTACAAACTATAATTGTAAATTTCTAACTGCACCCAAAATATTGCTTAAATAATATGTAATAATGCTCAAGGCTAAATGGATTTATAAATAATTTTTTTTTCTCATGGAAGTGAACTTGCTAGTTCAAGCGACAACTACTTGTAAAGCAGCCATCATCATAATCTTCCAACCACCAATGCTTGATTTTGTAACAATCATTAAAATTGGTCAACATTTAGACAATCCCAATATTACATAATCTCAAACAGTGGTCAAGGTAATCTTCTTTTAACAATAAAGGTGAAATACGACCCTTATTTATGACCCAATATATTTATATATAAATATAAACTATATATGTATATAATACGAGTGAATAATAAGATATATTCTACAAGAGTATATAAATTAACAACTATTATGGTAATAAATTTTTGATACAAATAAATATTTATTACTTTGTTGGGCCAGCATTTTGATACAGTGTATCTTTACTGGGAGGATAATATATAATTGCACTTTGACAAATATATGCTGTATTGAAAGTTTGGCCCAGCAAAGTAACAAATGATGATTTGCACGTGAAAAAATTAATGCTGATAATAGTTGATAATTGTTTGTACATATTATTATAGAATATATATATATATTGTAACACTTCTGAGACATGCACACAATAACCTAGTGTGTGTGCACAAATATATATATAAAGTTGAAAAAAAGAAATAAACACAAAAATTATTGTAGATATTGTAGTACATGTCACTGGCAATAAAATAATCTTATAAAGGGTTAAATAAGTCTGAATTTAAAATAATAATTTTATTATAACCAAATATTTAAAAGATTTAAATAAATATTAATACTGTATTCTGATTTTGAAAATTAAAACAAGCATGTTTTATGTTAAAGTAGAACTGATAATTGTAAATAATTTCTATTACCTATTTTGAAATCTTTTAAATTAATTTGTAAATTTCTATTTATGTAGAAATCTTTGTATATTATACTTTGACAAAAATTCAAAGTTGCTTTCAAAAGGATTAACATTGTTTTTAACCAAAATAAAAACATATAAACAGTTTTCAAATTAGTGTTTTTGTCACTCCAGCAATCTAGCTATAAAAGGATGGATAAAAAGATTATATTTTTTTGGCTAGTAATTTTTTGAGAAGAGTTGGCTGTACTTTTTAAAAAAACAGTTTGGCAGTAAGTAATTTTGAAAAGAATCACAGAGTAGTAGAGTTGGTTGGATTTCAGAGCTATACAGATAGCTGCCATATATCAAAGATAGCTGAAGCTTTAAGACAAAAGGAAATAGCTGTCGGAATTACATGGTAGAATTTGAATTCACAAGGAGAAAAGGGGTCATTTTGGAAGTGTTTTTATAGCTACAAATGTTCTTAGAAAGTAGCCATTGAAATCTATCAAATTCAGGACAGAAGAGGAATCACCAACAGTTATCTGTTTATACCTTTCTAGATGATAATACCCAGAGAGAACCTCAGCTTGCTGCAGAATTAATTCATTATACATATGTTATGTCTGCACAGATAAATGTATATACAGCTGATTGTGAGCACCTTATGTATAATAATAACAAAATTTTAAATAATTTTTTAATAAAAAGAGATTTCAAAAAATATAACTCAACATTTAGCTAATAATTTTGCTTGGATTAAAAATTAAAAAGTAAAGGTTCAATAGATGATTCTATATTTTAAAGAAAGACATTATAATTAATTAATCAATGATACTAATATGAAATATAGAATAATTCCTCATTTTAATTTATTAAAAAAAAAAGACATATTAAAAATGAAACAAACATGTGCACCGGGGCTTGGATTAAAATATAAGTATAAAATTTTAATTAATTGACATCCTGTTTTAAAAAAAAGAAATTGAAAAAAACATCTTTTTAGAGAAACCTGTTAAGACTGATTGTATTTTTTTTTTTAAAGAAAGGCAAGCCTTTATTATTAAAGTAGTGAAATTTATGTATATTCAACAAAGAATTGATGACGAAGAATGTAAATTTTAATAATTCTCTAGTTTGATAAATTAAAATATTATGCTACAACAATAGTGTACACACAAGCATTTGTATGTGAACAAACATACATGTTAAATACATGTTATAAAAAAATTAATGTTATTTATTATTTTGACAAATTTAAATATGTTGTGTTAATAAACTAATATAACACATCTGTGTAATTATACATCTGTGTTTGGACTAACAACCTGCTGAGCATTTAAGTCTCAAAAGAATGAGCAATGCTTTTATGTACTTAGACTTGGGGTGCTTATTATTAGTCTTACACTTGTGTAGAAAGGACACTGGTGAATGTGGAAATAGCCACATGTTACTTGTAAACAGCCTACAGATATGAAACTAATATATTAGAAAAAAAGAAAAACCAGAATATGGATTTAAAACTTAATAAGAATAAAATAAGTTCACTCCCCTATTTTATTCTTGAATCATAAGCCTCAGGATATTGAACCATTTTATATATTTTCTTTATCATAACTTGATTAACTTGTACTTTTTAGGATGTAAAAGAAGGCCCAAATTCAACTGTGCATATTAATATAACTGAAAGTGAAATTGACTGTGAATGGTACAATATATATATATATATAATATACAAATCAATATATATATCAAAATACAGTACAATTTATATAAATTATATGCTTTTAGCTACCTTCTGACTACACACTTTGTAGTCTTTATCAACTATACAACGTTGAATAATCAAACAAGACAACCCTTAATAATACCTATAGTTCAATTCAGATTTCGGCATAATTTCATATCTTAACATTTACATGCCTGCGATTCATTAACATTTGACGATTTCTCTTGAAATCAACATAGCCTCTTTTATTTTACGTTTATTATGACAATGTTCAATTTGATAATTTTCATATTTTTATAATCAAATTTAAATCCATATTGACAAGATTGATGATGATCAAAGTAGATGCTTAAATATTCCAGCATTATTGTTTTTGATGATTATGTATTCTGGTGGATGAGCATTTAGTTTGTGCATCCAAATTATGTTTAATAATTGCCTCAAGCTAACAAGGGCTCAATAGTTGGCCTAGTTTACAGTAGAACCATTTCAAATTCAGTCACCAGATTAACTGTTGATTTATATTTCAAATCCAGTTACAATATTGACTGTTGATTTACTTTTATTATTGATCATTTATGATGATGGATGATTATTACTTATTGCTAATGCTGGTGGATTTATAGTTAATTATAATTAACCTATGGAATTACTACGCAGAGATCTCATGATATCATGCTCTCTTTAATATATAAAATTACTTATATATTTTTTTGACATTGGACATTACTTTAAAATCTCTGAACTTTAATATTACTTTAGTTGTACTTATATATTTTGTGCTATTAAACATTACTTTAATATATCTCATGTCATTGAATATTACTTTAGTATCTTACTTTAATATTTTTTCTCATTAATTAAATTAATTTTAATTGAAATATTGTTGACTTGAGGGGTGATGATGACTTGACATTCACCAGGTTACCTAAATTCCCCATCCTGTTTATATATATATATATATATATTGTAACCATATATTTTAGTAGAAAATATATTAATTGATGTAACTTATATAAAAATTTCTCTTTCTTCTCTTGGTGATTTGGTTGGCTTGATTCGCACTTGAACAGATTACTTTCTGATATTATTTTAATAATTTTCAATTTGCTTCATTCCATATGCTAACTTATATCAAAACGTTTAACTTTTAAAAAATTTGACAACACATAAAAATTTGGTAAAATATTATTAAAAATAATATTTTTGTTTTGTTTGTTTAAAAATGATCTTAAATTATTATTTCTATTAAATTTACAGAACCGTTTATTCAGTCAAAATTAATTATTAAAAATAAATACAATAATTACGTAGGCGTCTCAATGTAATAAAAGAAAAGAGCGTGAATTTCTAGGAGAATATCGTCTGTTAGTTTGTCTTTTGGTGGGAAGAAGAACAGAAATGGTAAAGGCAAATAGTGTAAATTTGCTGAGCTTATTTTGAAACCATTAATAAGTGAATAAATTACCACAAAATTTGTTATAAACATAAAATAACTTAGTGGTATCTAATTAAGATGGATCACTAAATTTAAAGATCTTTTCAAGTCGGTCGGCCAAGAATCAAATCACCGTAGCGTTTTCCAATATCGCATTTTTGAAATGTCGGAGCTTCCCAGTTTGAAAGAATTAAATACAAGAATTTGGTATGTTTTGAAATATTTATTATTCTACAATTTGGAAAATTTAAATCAGTGTTTTAATTACAGAAGTTTTATGAAAATGAAAATTTGTTTTAAAAAAAAAAAAAGAAAAAGTTTAAGTTAAAATAAAGTAAAGCGTTAAAGCTATCAAAATATTTAATATTTCCGTTTTTTAATTCTGATAAAATATAATATTGATTGATATTTAACTTTACAATGCCATTAATATTTGCTAATTAATTTGTTTAACGCTTGGATCATAAACATTTTTCAAATAATTAATCAAAGTTTTTTATAATTGTATCGTCTATTTAAAAATGAATAAATTAATTGCTGTAATTAGTTATTCCTGGATTAACGCAATGGATAAATAAATACTTGCCTGGATAGGATAAACTTGGAACACTTTTGATAGAGAGATGTAGGGATTAATAACTTTATGAGAAACATTTTCATTTAAATTCTGTGTATCCTGTTTTAAAATTGTTTCATGTTTGGAGAGCCACGCAAATCGTTAATCTAATATTGCTTTAATAACTAATCAAATGGATATAATTGCATGTATGGAATTTAACTACAGTTATAGCTATTACCTCATATACTTATTATTTCTACACATTGTACATGGATTCCATGGATCACATTAGGAGTTACAAAATGCTATACAATCCAATTTGTGATACACATCTGCTAAAATTCATGTATTTGAACTATAAAATGCTTTACATTTAGTTTTATCACACACACACACCGTTAAATGTTATATGTTAATGAATAATACATTTATTTAATTTTATCGTTATATGAACTTGCATATGAAGTTCATAAGTTATATTTGTTAGATTTAAATTAATAAAGGTTGAATAAAATATTTATTCAAAAGAATAGCGCTTGCGGAGAAAGCTTAAACAGTACTTAATGAATTCATGAGATATACCAATCTTTATGAGATATTTTGTGAGTCTTTCCAGATTTATATTCCCATGCCAATATTATTTACATTATATTATACATGTTTATTTTAAGCAAGACAAGTAGTACATTAGTTGTCCTGATTATTGTAATATTTTACTAAGCAAGAACCCACATTTGCTAAAGTGTCAGCGTATTCTGAATAATCAGAAGAATTGAGGGGGATGATTTGCACTTTAATGTGAAGTAAATTATAATGTTGTTCTAGTATGTTAAAGGCTTTAATCTGTGCTGGTGGTTAATCCGCAGATTATTTTAATTGCCATTTTGTATTTTACACATTCCTGCACTGGTGGTTAATCCGCGGAATTGTGTGATTATACGTATGACTTTATGATAGTGTTTAAATACGCAAAACGTTAGTATTATTTAATTCCTACGTGTAGATGAATACATCCACAGGAATATGTTTGCTTCACAGATATAAGTTGGGCAAAGTATTTTAGTTAATCTGCCAAATCATCTTCTTCATTTGTAAGCATAATTTATCGGTTAGATTGATAAATGGCAACAGGACATTCTATTCAAGTACTTCATGATAATTAACTGTTGGTTAATTATTATCTACCAGAGTGTAAGTTTACATTTTCATTTTAATTAATGATTACATTATAGCTAAAACATACAAACATCATATTATTTATTATATGATTATAAGTTTACAGTAGGAAGTTATTGAATCTGGAAATGACGTTCAATATTTCATAAGTTAATTCTGAATTTAATAATTGTCTCAATATTCATTATATTAGATTGAAATAAGGTATGATTAGGTTTTTAAATACTGTACCTGTGAGATGTATTGAAGAAAGTCTATTGAACCATCATTTAATTATTTTATTTGTCTATTTATGTTTTTATTTAAAATATTGAAATTAACTATTTATTGTTCATAAAGTTTGTAAATAAAAGTTGATTTATAATTAAACTTACTGTGCCGTTGCTATGAGTCATTCATAACATCAGAAATCATAAACTTTGGATAGAGCATACATTATAGAGCATACATTGAATTACATGTTATTGTCTACATGATATAAGAGTTTATTAATATTTTTGAGAAACCCTTAAGATGCTTTTCGTCTTTGGTAGTATATGATTGGTAAGGTACAATAAAATCCCATTTACCTTTTCCATCATTGTGGCTTTGCGTAGTTGATTCTAGTATAAAATACAAATTAATTATTAAACTTGTGAACAGATTTATTCAATAATGATATGATTAAATATATTTACCTAACATTTTTAAATTTTCATTCGTCAATACAATAAGAGTCTCAATGATATATTAAATTATAAAAGAACCCAAGTATTCATGTTTATTAATTGCAAAGCTTTACCTGGACTAGCATCTGTCTTAGAAATCATATAGATGATTTAAAATTTCATAATTTTATGTGGTTCCACAAATTACACTATCTTGTACATGGTCGGCCATAGGGTCGCATACCATAAAAATCGCAAATTGAGGTTTAAGGGTGATAAAATTGCACTTATAATTTGTTTAATATGTTTTATAATAATACTATGATAGGTCTTCGCGGTATACCCTGGCTGCGATCAAATAAATTATAAAAAGTTGGGTTAATTCATTAATTTTGTCTGTAGTAAGTTGCCCCAGATGTGGATTGTGGTCTTTTGTGCATAAAATAAATAGTATGGTATGCTTTTGGATACAGCTCTTAATAGCTGATAATGTGCAATGAGAGTTGATCAGTGACCAAGGTTGTAATTCCTAGTGCACTTACGTGATGTAGTTGAGACCACGCACTTTACGGTTACCATTTATAGTGCCGCAACAAGTACGGCATGATGATGGGTAGTTGGAGGGGTGATGGAAGGTTGGTTACCACCTTTGTGAGCCATCAGGGTGGACGGGGGGGTTTTGGTTACAGCTTTTGGCGCGCAACGTGGCTGGCTCGAGATGTTTTGGTTACAATATATATATATATATATATATATGTTAATTCTAATGTTTTCATGGATAAAAGATGTCATATTATTATTACTATTTGCGGGATATTCCGTGTAGTGAAAAAGCTAAATGCTGACGTTTCAGTACAATATCAAGTACCTTCCTCAGAGCGTCCTCTTTCTCAAAATTTTGAGAAAGAGGACGCTCTGAGGAAGGTACTTGATATTGTACTGAAACGTCAGCATTTAGCTTTTTCACTACACGGAATATCCCGCAAATAGTAATAATAATATGACATATATATATATATATATATATATAAACAAAATTACTCCAAATTTACAACTCAAACAGACTAGCCAAAGAAAATAAACTCTAAAACATAACCAATAGTTTCACTGCTACAAGCAGACTTCTCAAGTGTAAAGGACTACAAGACAACAACATATTTATACTAAACATTGCCCACAATTCCACTTACATTTTATTCACCTTAATATTAAAAGAACTTTTAAATAAGTTAATTGTTTCAGAATCATAATTTTTTAATAATAAAGATTCTTTACATTTTTTTATTTTATTTCCTTCAAAGAAGACAACTTTAGCTTCATCAAAATTAATAGTGTGACCTGTATCTTTTTCATGGAAATATAAAGCAGAACTGAGATATTTATTTCTAACCTTTCTTTTATGTATCTTTATTTTTTCATTTAAGCTATAACTACTCTGAGTCATATATATACCTTCTTACAAAAACAAGGAATAATATACACTACTCCAATAATAGTCTTTCTATCAAAAATTTCTTTTGCATTATTTAATAAATTATTCAAAGTAATACTCTTTTGCTAAGTAATTTTTTTATTTCCAAACAAATTACTATTTTTACATACAACTCTATAAGAAGATAATTTAAATGCCAAAGAAATAAAATCATATTTTTTTTTATCCTTTACATAATTACAAATCTTATTACTATTAAATAAAATACTTTTTTACAATTTTATTAGATTAGCCAACACTCAAATAATCTTTATAAAATTGACCTTCCTGAAGCAAAGCTATCCCATTAGAATTATTTAATCTTAAGAGTGTATGGGATGTAAGTGGAATTAAGATAATGTTTAGTTTAAATATGGTATTTTGTAGAAAGAGATTAAATAATTCTAATGAGGTAGGTTTGTTTTAAAAATGTCAATTTTATAAAGATTATTTGAGAATTGTCAACACTGATAAATTTGGTTAAAAGTATTTTATTTAATAGTAATAGTATTTGTAATAATGTAAAGAATAAAAAATATGATTTTATTTCTTTGCCATTTAAATTGTTTTTCGTATAGAATTGTATGTAAAAATAGTAATTTGTTTGGAAATAAGAAAATTGCTTGGAAAAAAAGGCATTATAATTTATTAAATAATACAAATGAAATTTTTGATAGAAATACTATTTCTGGAGCAGGTATATTATCCCTTGTTTTTGTAAGAAGGTATAAATAGGTCACAGTAGTTTGAGCTTAAATGAAAGAATAAAGGTACATAAAAGTAGCATTAGAAATAAATATCCTAGTTCTCCTTTATGAAGTATTATAAATTTATCTTTCGTATTGCATTGCCAAATCTATATAAATATTATTTACATTTTTTATTATATAAAGCATTGTAAAAATAATAAAGAACATAATATTATTTTAGTTCTGTTCTAAATATCCATAAAAAAGACAGGTCTCACTATTAATTTTAATGAGGCTAAGATTGTCTTCTTGAGATAAATAAAATAAAAATAAAAAAATAAAGAATCTTTATTATTAAAAAATTTATGATTCTGAAGCATTAAAAGTTCTTTTAATATTAAGGCTGTATGAGATGTAAGTGGGATTATGGGTAATGTTCAGTTTAAATATGTTGTTATTTAGTAGGTCTTTACACTTGAGAAGTCTGCTTGTAGCAGTGAAACCATTGATTGTATTTTAGAGTTTATATTTTTGGTTAGTCTGATTGAGTTGTAAATTTGGGTTAATTTTCATTCTTTTATTGACTAGTTTAGCTTTAGGCTTTTAATGTATATATTGCAGGAGTTAGCAGATGAAAGTAGAAAAGTAGGACTAAAGATAAATGTTAAAAAGACTAAAGTAATGTTTAATCGATTTGCTCAAAATATGAAATAAAGATTGATTATGAAGAATTAGAAGAAGTTAACAGTTACAAATACCTTGGTCAGATTATTAATACAGATGGAAACATAATGGAGGAAATTAATCATAGAATTAAACTTGGTTGGAGTGCTTTTGGTAGAAATAACTTGATACTAAAAGGAAATATGCCTATGTGTTTGAAAAGGATGGTTTTTAACAAATGTGTTTTACCAGTTCTTACTTATGGATCTGAGACTTGGACACTTAATAGAAGAGCAATACAGAGACTTCAGACCACTCAAAGGAGTATGGAGAGATGTATGTTGGGAGTAACAAGAAGAGATCGAAAATGCAATGTATGGGTAAGACAACAAACAGGTGTTACTGACCTTATTGAAAAATTAAAAGATTGAAATGGAGTTGGGCTGGACATATTGCTAGAAGAGATGATAATAGATGGACAATTGAAATTTTAAACTAGATTCCAAGAGATTGTAAAAGACCCAGAAAGAGACCACATGTGAGATGAATGGATGAAATAAGAAAATGTGCAGGGGTGTTGTGGAGAAGAGAAGCTAAAGATCGGAGTAGATGGATTAAACTTGGAGAGACCTTCATCCTGCAGTGGATTGATAATGGTTGATGATGATGATGATATATATATCATTAACTAATACAAAATACTTTGTTTGAAGATCATTGGAAAGAGTGCTGAATGATTTTCACATTTCCTTCACTCTTCTATAGCTATTTGTTGTGCTATCCTTCTTTTGTTGTGATAAAACTTTGACAGATTTGTTTGTTTTCACTTGCTTTACTAGATATCAGAGTATAATAAATTTGACTTCATTTGATAGATATTTTTGTTTAAAAATTAATACAGATTTTAAACTTCTCCCTTGATAATTTAATATACAAATTAACAAAGCGTATGCAACACTTGAAAGATAAGCTATACCGATTCCAAAAATTGTTATGTGCTAAGCGCTTTCGAGGCCATTTGCCTCATATTCATAGTGGTAATGTAAGATGCAGAATGAGGAAATAAGGCAAAAAAACAAAGTGGTATGCAAAACGTATGCAAATGAGCTAGATAGTCCAACATTTGAAGATGTCAAAGCAGGTATCGTGTCTATTGATAGCATTATTATTACTATTAATGAAGTATGCTTTTCTGATTTTCCGCTTGCCGGGCCATTTATTTTGGGGAAACCAAAGCAGGCATAATCAACAGGACAGCACAACATAGATACACCTATAATAGAGCAAAGAAAAATAATGATAACTCATCTACATTCTTAGAACATTCCAAGAAGACAGGACATGGGTTTGAACCCTCCAACCCCAAAATAGTCAGCATTGAGAAAAATGACATCAAGCAGAAAATCAGAGAAGCATACTTCATTAATAGTAATAATAATGCTATCAATAGACATGATATCTGCTTTGACATCTCCAAACATTGGACTATCTAGCTCATTTGCATACATTTTGCATATCGCTTTGTTTTCTTGCCTTATTTCCTCATTCTGCATCGTACATTACCACTATGAATATGAGGCAACTGACCTCAAAAGTGCTTAGTGCATAACAATTTTTGGAATCAGTATAGCTTCTCTTTCAAATGTTGCATACGCTTTGTTAATTTGTTTAAAAATTAAATAAAGTTTTAAAAAATCACAATTAAATTTTGAAATTATTTTAAAAATTGGATTTTAATCAAAGTAAACCACCATTTTATCTTTGAGCTGTTGAGAGCAACAGAATTTCAAAAAATGAATGATATCTTTTTTGTTTGACATTTATATTTAAAATGTGAATAAATAAATATCCATATCTGGTAAATTTATAAAGTAAGCTTTAAAAGTTTAAAACTTTTTAGTAATTTTTATCAATATTGCAATATATTCTAACAGACTGTGAAATATGATATATTACTAAACAGTTAATAATTAGTACCCCAGTAATTTTCACTGTTAATATTATGCAGATAAAAAAAACATTTTATATTTAAAAACAAAACATTTAAGTAAAAAATAAATTGTTTAAAAGTTCATTTAATATTAAGAGTATGTTGGATATAAGTGAAATTGTGGTTAATATACAGTATAAATTTGTTATCTTTTATTCATTTACACTTGGGAAATCTGCTTGTGGCAGTGGAACCATTGGTTGTATTTTAGACTTTATTTTCTTTGGATAGTCTGGTTTAGTTATAAATATGAGATAATTTTGATATAATAATATATATTCTTGATCCATAAAAATTAGTACACAATTATTGTGCAAAAATAATCATAATCTTTCCAAAAAATCAAATATTTAATTAGTTGAAATATTTTCTTGAAATAATATTGCAATATTTGAGACTTTCAAAAAACAAAAAAAAACCATCAATGTGGAGTTGAACAAGCTTTAATTTTACCACATTTTCAAATATCCTGACATCTTTAGAATTTTTTTGAAATTAAAATATAATAAAATATTCATAAATTTTAATAATTAAAAAAAAGTTAATAAAATCTTTCAATAGATAATCACACAAGCATATAGAATTTCTTGATTTCTCATATTAAATACCTTGTTAGACTATACTCCACAATGTTTGTAATATTTTAAAAAATGCAATTTTAAATTTTACAACAGTATTTGTTAGATTTATGATGACTTCACAGTTATTTATTTATGTTTTAAAAAACAAAGTTCATTAAACAAATATTTTTTTTCCACCTCTCTGTGTCCAATCAAATAAAAAGTTCTTTGCTTTGATTGTGTATTATCTTTATTATAATTTTTATATATATATTTCAAAGTTCAAGTATGATTTTTGCATATGTTTTTTTATTTGTAATCATATACTTCTAATAAATCAATTTATTTGTATTAAATTTTAATATGGAATAACAGTTTAATACTAAAACTAAATATTGAATGTTACACAAATTGCCAACTAAAAACAATGGAAATGTTTTCACTAATTAAAGAGTTGAATTCATATCCATTTATATTTATTTAAAATTTTGCATTACTAAATGCTAAAAAAAATCATAAAAGCTAAAGATTTTAATATGCTTTTTTAAACACTTATAGACTAATATAAAAGTGATTACTTCATAGAAATTCTTCTGTTATTTTGATGATAAATATTGAATTGTAAATGTTGTTTTTATTTTGTATCTAAACAGAAAGAGTTTATTAAATAAAAAAAACATGACTTTTTAATAGTTCAACTTTTTTGTAAAGAGAAACTACCAAGTAACATAGTTGTTAAAAATCCTGGATGTAAATTGTTACTAGGCAACCAAAATGAACACTCTTATAAAAGAAACTGTTGTTAAAAATCTGGCAGAAAAGAATAGCTGTAGTAAAAAATACAGTATTCTAAAAAAGTATTAAAAATTATTTACACTTTTTTTATATAATAACAATCCAAGAAGACACCCAAATATCTTTTGAATTGTTAGAGTCAATCAGACCAAGGGATGAAACGATTTCCACAAACAAAATTTATTCAGATACTTGGTCCTTAATATAGCAATTTACTCTAAATGATTCTAAGGTTTAAATCAAGAAACAGTGCTGCAGTGATCCCATAAAGAGAAGACAAACTTCTATTTAAAACAGTTTTTCACCATTGTTTGGATCACAATTCCTTGCTGCTGTTCAAAGTATTTTTCAACACTAAGATCCAGCAAAGCGATTGTGACATTAGTGGAATACCATTTAATTTCAGCAGCTAAAATTCAGAAATTTCACCAATCAAAACTCCAGAGTGATATAATCAGATTCACAGACCAAGGCTGAAGTTTGCCAAAACAAGTCTATGCCCACTTTAATCTAGCCATGAGGAAATAAGTGGATGGTGCCATAAGATTTGCCCAGACTTACTGAATGCCATATGTAATATCACCAGAACCACTGTATACCTTATGTAATGTCATCAAAACCTAAGCAGGACAGCTACTACTCTGGGTGAACAAATTCGGGCATTCATAAATAAAGTGAAAAAATGATATCTGCAGAAAGCTGTGGTTTCAAACTTCTCAAACTTTACACTTGGTAAGATCTTGTCAATATAATTATTCTAAGACCTTAAGTTTAAAACATCTCTAATAATTATTTTATTATCTTCACTATTTTATACATTATACTTAGTAATAGTTACAAATATATAAATAACAATTTTATATATTTACCAGATGTAAGCAACCGTAGTTTTTTTTTTAATCGATCGCTTAGGCAATTTTTATTTAACATTTAATTATATGTTTATTTTTGTATTTAATTTACACTTATAATTTATTTAAGTCTATATAACTATTACTATATATGTAATATTTAATTTTAGTAATTGTTTTGTAACCTGATTATTATTCTGTGAATTTGGTATATAAATAAATGTGAGAAATTTATAATTGAAAAATTAAAAAAAAATGTTTGAAACAATTTGGCCTGCAGAAATGTAGCTGGCAAGGTATTATTAATAAAACTAAATTTAAATTTAAATTTTTAATATATCTGTTATATTTGATATGTAAATTTGACAGCATTATGGATAATTGCTTCATTAAAAAAAATTACACTTATTAATGCTGGAATTACCTCCTTCACATAAAATGCTCTTAATATAATTATGATTTAGTTATGCATAGTTATTTATTTATAAAAACAAATTTAAAGTTTTTTTTAAATTTTCAATTGTAAATTTGACAGCATTACTTACAGACAAATGTAAAAAAATTTTAATTGGTATGACATGTAAACAAATGTACATTCACATCACATGACATCCTTACAAACAAACATACATTTGCCAATCAGACTTCAGAGAAAATAGGCATTATATATATAAAATAAAAAAAATATCCGTTAATTAACAACAATATTGTAATTATAATTGAAATAATATTTTTAATGGTTTACAAACAATTACAAACAATCCTTAAATCCACTGAAGTACTTTTAGTTACTTTCTAACCTGCCTCAACTGCCATTAAATTCAAAAACCAAAAGCGGAAGCAAACGTCATCAATTCAAATTCCATGAATCTCGTATTTTAATGTTAGAAGCTTGTCGATTTATTAAATGCGTTTTATTCCTGTTTATAAAAATTGCCTCTTTAATTTTTCTTTTACTATGGTTTCTCTCTTCATGAACAATTTTCACATTTTCAAAATTAAATTTAAATTTATATTTACATGTTTTTTCGTGATCCAAGAAAACTGAAGAAGATATTAAATCACTATTATTTTTATTTTTTACATGCTTATATAACAATTCATGTTCCTTCAATCTTTTCTCAATACTGCACCTAGATTCACCTATATATGATAGCATACAATCACAAAAAATTTGATATATGACATTACTTTTTTGCTTGACAGGTATTACATCCCTAGAATTATTGACTAATTTATTAATATTGTTTGGAACGTAGAATGAAACATTAAAAACATTCTTATATAAATCCTTAAAAAAATTTACTTGTGGATTTGAAATAAATGGAATAGATATCCATTTTTTACTATTAATCTTCTTTTTTTTTTAAATTATAATGATTTTTTTTAAAATTGACATGAAGTATTGTTTATTTGTTCCATTTTATAACCAACATCAAGCAATTCCTTGGCAAATATCTCAATATTTTTCAGTTTATCACTTTGGTAATGACATAATTTTTTATTCCAAAACAAAAAAGATTTAAAACTTGCCACCTTATGCATCATTGGTACTTTTGATTTACAATTTATATATCCTCTTTTGTGCAGTGGCTTAATTATTACTTTATAATTTAATATACTGGTATCTCATGTGATCATTAAATCTAAATAGTTAATCTTATTGTTCTGTTCTTTTTCAATAGTCCATTTCAAGCCATTCAACTTATTTAATTCCTCTATAAGAAAATTTATACTATTAGTATTTCCACAAACAAAAACATCATCCACATATCTTTTGTAAATTTTAATATCTCCAAAAATACACATACTTAAAATACTACTCTCATATGTAAATAAAACGAAATTGCAAACTTGTGCAACTACAGGCAAACCCATAGGCCAACTTTTAGTCATTTTATAATATTGACCTTCAAAAGATGCAACAAAGTTATCATTAAAAAATTTTAAAGAATCAGTGATAAATTTTATAATATATTTACAAATATTTAAAATATTTGTAAATATATTATAAAATTTATCATTGGTTCTTTAAAATTTTTTAATTTTTATCATTGATTCTTTAAAAATTTTTAATGATAACATTGTTGCATCTTTTGAAGGTCAATATTATAAAATGACTAAAGGTTGGCCTATGGGTTTGTCTGTAGTTGCACAAGTTTGCAATTTCGTTTTAACTACATATGAGAGTAGTATTTCAAATATGTGTATTTTTGGAGATATTAAAATTTACAAAAGATATGTGGATGATGTTTTTGTTTGTGGAAATACTAATAGTATAAATTTGCTTATAGAGGAATTAAATAAGTTGAATGGCTTGAAGTGGATTATTGAAAAAGAACAGAACAATAAGATTAACTATTTAGATTTAATGATCACATGAGATAACAGTATATTAAATTATAAAGTAATAATTAAGCCACTGCAAAAAAGAGGATATATAAATTGTAAATCAAAAGTACCAATGATGCATAAGGTGGCAAGTTTTAAATCTTTTTTATTTTGAAATAAAAAATTATATCGTTACCAAAGTGATAAACTGAAAAATACTGAGATATTTGCCAAGGAATTGCTTGATGTTGGTTATAAAATGGAACAAATAAACAATACTTCATGTCAATTTTAAAAAAATCATTATAATTTTTAAAAAAAATGAAGATTAATAGTAAAAAATGGATATCTATTCCATTTATTTCAAATCCACAAGTAAATTTTTTTAAGGATTTATATAAGAATGTTTTTAATGTTTCATTCTACATTCCAAACAATATTAATAAATTAGTCAATAATTCTAGGGATGTAATACCTGTCAAGCAAAAAAGTAATGTCATATATTAAATTTTTTGTGATTGTATGCTATCATATATAGGTGAATCTAGGTACAGTATTGAGAAAAGATTGAAGGAACATGAATTGTTATATAAGCATGTAAAAAATAAAAATAATGGTGATTTAATATCTCCTTCAGTTTTCTTGGATCACGAAAAAACATGTAAATATAAATTTAAATTTAATTTTGAAAATGTGAAAATTCTTCATGAAGAGAGAAACCATAGTAAAAAAAAAATTAAAGAGGCAATTTTTATAAACAGGAATAAAATGCATCTAATAAATCGACAAGCTTCTAACATTAAAATACGAGATTCGTGGAATTTGAATTGATGACGTTTGCTTCCGCTTTTGGTTTTTGAATTTAATGGCAGTTGAGGCAGGTTAGAAAATAACCAAAAGTACTTCTGTGGATTTAAGGATTGTTTGTAATTGTTTGTAAACCATTAAAAATATTATTTCAATTATAATATGTATATATTGTTAACTTATTTTATTATTAATCAATTTAGTTTGTGTCTGCTTGTCGAACTCACTTCAAACATTATCCTACAATATACATAAACTTAAAAAATCATGCAACCCACTGAGGAATCATGCATGGATAATGATAATAATTTATAAATAATACTGATTGGGTGTTAATAAATTTTCCAAATGTAAACGTCACATTTCATTTCTTTTTATTGTTATTGAAACCAAAAAAAAAAACAAATAAAAATAGTATTGGGAGAACTTATACTTTGTTTAACAATTATTACTAGCTTATGAGTCATCATCATCACCAGTGTTTGATTAATTTTATTGTATATATATTTGAATTTCACCATTTTATTTGAACATATATTAACCATAATATAAATATTTATTTTCACAAAACTAATGTTTCATTATACATATTTAGAGCATTTAGTCCTAAAAATGCCTTTTTTTTTCTCAGTAATGAAAGTTTATTCATCAAAAAAACAGGTACAAATACAGTTAAAAGAAGAGTTTACAAAGAAGTGATTGCATGGTAAAATGACATTTAGGAGCAATATGATGAGAGTGGAAGCATACATAAAAAATGGAAAGAGATGTGGAAATGGTGTGTAGTCCAGGCCAAGAATAACCTTGATTGCAATTCTGAGACTCATGTCCTCATTAAGCGAATGAATGCACAGGTTGAAAGCATTCATATGAATGAGTCCTGTGACAGAGGCTGAGTGGGTGGGAGTTGAAAGATTACCCAGGTGTCTGTGAGGAATGGAGGTGAGACTAGTTTGGTAAAATACCATTCTTGTGGCCTGAATATTTCGTCTCTTCTGCTCAACTTCACTTCTGTATACTCGCTTAATGCACTAAAATCATAACATGTATAAATTGATAACATTATGGTGTATAATAAGTAATATGCAATAAATGTTTATAATGAGGAATAAGATTAGCATTTATGAAAAGTATATGTATTAACATTTTATTAAAGTAGTACTTTGAGTCAATGACAGAATATTTAAAAAATTAATAAATAAATATTAAGGAAGGGGTATTATGTTATTCTGGAAAGGATTGCAAATGTAGAATTGAGAGTGGTGTTTATTCAATGATAGAGTAAATATAAAACTAATTAATTTTGTAAATCTGCATAAAGAGAGTAACTACCACAGTAATATCATAATTAACAAAAGTATTGTAGAACATTTAGTTACATATATAGATAAGAATACATTCAGTAACAAGAAGAATTAAAGCACAATCAAACATGGATTCAGAACAACACAAGAGTCAATACAGTTCCACAGAATCAATTCTGATAAAGCAAAAATCAATTCAGACAATAAAAGACCCTTTAAATTAAAAAATTACTCACATTTATTATTAAAATACTGTATGAATTTATAAAAGAAATGCATTTAAAAATTAAAGATATACAACAAATAAAGTGCAAGACTGTATATGAAGTATAATAAAAAAAATTGGAAAAATTACAAGTAAAAAAAGAAATGAAGAGAGATAATGATTTAATTCAAAATTCATTACTAAAAGACAAAATCTAAGGGACTCAAAACAAGATGCAAAAAACTCAGAAGTAGTTGGCATTATAAATAATATAAAAAGTGATTATGCTAAAATGAAAAAAGGTACATGAAGCTGTTTGCAGAATGGGTAAAATAATCTAATGAAGATAGCCAAAGGGATGCCATGAGAGATATGAAACCAAAAGAAAGCTATGAGAATACAGTATATACATGACAACATAGAAATTGAGTCCTTTAGTTATATTAATCAATTTTGTCAAAATTTGGGTATTTAGATGCTAGGCAGGAGAGACTCTCATAGAACACCTCAATAGTTTGGAGAATTGTTTCTAATTAAACTAGCTAACAGAAAGAGAGAAAGGGTCTATTGCCTATAATAATCTACTAGGTTTGCTAAAAAATGGAAATTATTAATAAATAAGACCAATCTTTTATTCTGGATACAGAGAGCAAATTTTGAAAATGTTTAAGTCAAAACAGTACCAAGAAGGAATCAGATACAGATTGTGCAGGAACGATTTCACATAAGATGTGATAAAAGTTATATTCAATTTTTTCAAAGATAAATGTGACAATTTAAGGATATTGTCTGCATGTGGTATTGAAGAAAGCCAAATCATCATGATTAATTGACAATTTATTTTTTGGTGATGAACAGATGATCATCAGTATTGACCAAAAATAATGGAACAAGCAGGTGAATTTTTAAATGCATTGATGTGAGCCTCCAGAATTAGAAAAGTATGGTAATGGAGAAAACAAATTTATCATATTAAACAAGCAATGAAACAAAATTGAGAAGTGAAGCATCTATTGGTTATATTAGAGTGAAAGAGGAGCCAAGATTCTAACATGAATAAATTGCATAATTCATGGAAATTTACCATATTTGTGACTGTCCAGATTTGACTTTTGGAACTGGTTTAAAGAAACAATTAGCTTTTTTCTTGTAGTACATTGAATGGAAAATCTGAATACATTATTAAAAATTATTAAGCATTAAAATTGAGAAAAATGGAGAATAAATTCAAAATTTGATCATAAATTTCTTTATTTCTCTTTCTTTCTAACTAGTAATAAAAAGCTATTTTATAATTATTTATATATAACTAATTATTTATTTATCTATCATTTATAAAATATTTATCTAAATGTAAAAATTAAAAAAACCTGTTTTGTAAAATTATATCAAATGTGGATAAAGATATTTTGTAAAAACATCCTGATATAATTAATATATACTTAATTGTGTGTTAAGTTTTAATACATGCTATAAGAATAGGAAATATAAATAGGCCTGAAAAAAGAACTAGAGAAATGCTGAAGTGAAATTAAAATAGTGCAGATTGATTCAATAAAGGAAAGTTGCTAGTTAAATTACCTACCCTCTGAATGACTTTGGATAGCTTTATCTTGTAGATTGTTTAAAAGTATTTTTAAATATTACATCCAAGGCAGCCAAAATGATATTATCTAGAAAAAAATATTCACCATGCATGGTTAATAAAAATCAAAGACACCCCAGTTTAAAGACCTGATACTATGCAACTGTAAGTAGAGACAAACATTTAAGTTGCACAGAATGAGATGTGACCTGTTTTACAGAAGGAAACCATACTGTAATAAAAGAAATAGAACCCTGTCATAATACCTAACATATATCTAGCTCTAATGGGACTCATTTACAGTATCTACTATCACTGACATCTGAATAATCATAAGTTAAATTGGATTGATAAAGATTATCATGCTGAAACATAATTTAAAATAGTTTTATTGTATGGCAAAGTCTTTATTTATATTTAATTATAAGGCTTTAAATATAATAATAATGTTTATTTAATTCAATATACTATATGTTTTTTGTTTATTCACTTTCTTTATATTGTGGTATTTGTGCATGTATAACCAATGACTTTATATTTTATTATTTATTGCAAATAAATTATTTCTTATTAATGAATTTATTTTCTTTTTGCTATTTGAACTTGTCCCATATAATCCTTTCATATACCACTAATTCTGAGAAGACATGCAATTTACATGGAATAAAGGAATTATTATATTAAAATGATGATGTTTAGCGCTATAGAATATTCAGAAATAATCTCTCTATTTGAGAGAGATTGACCCCTATGATATTTAATTTAAATTGAATCTAAACAAAGAAATTAAAAATACTTTTGGAATCATTATACTAAACTTTCAGTGCTAAGGTTATTTTGATCATTAGAGTATTGTTATATTGAATATATTTGATTTGTTTGCAATTTCTCATTTGAATTTATATTAACCCCACTTATTTATCATTACAATTAATACACTATACAGGCTTAAACCTACATATAGGATTGTTTGTAATTGTTTGTAACCCATTAAAAATATTATTTCAATTATAATTATATATATATATGTAATGTTTGCGAAATTTGACTCAGACTTTTACACGATCCTCAACTCTCAATGCCATCTCATATTGATGTTCCACCTGATCACACACGTTGAAAAAATAAATAATCACCAATATAAGTATTTCATGCTAAACCAGCAATCATAAGTTGGTCCAGATTACTATCTCCACACATATATATATAATCAGTACTCAGCTTTCTATTAAGGTAGCCAATCTTCATATTTTAATGGACAGACTTCAAACTACCCCAACTCACAACTCTTCAGCCTTCCATTTCATTAAAAATCTGATGATGGAATGTTCAAATCCCACATTAGTGCCAAGGTTGTCATCCTACCCATGTTGATATTTAGTCATTCTGACCCCTCATGTACAGGAGAATAATCCATTTTTACATACATATGTGAGGGATGGGCAGATCTTTTGACGCACTGTGCTTCAATATGTAAATTAATACGCTATACAACCTTAAACCTGCATACATATATGTAATGAATGCGGGATTCAAACTCAAACTTTCACACAACCCTCAACTCTCAATGTCATCTCATATTTCTGACTCACATGATCACACACATTTTGAAAAGGTAAATAATAACCAATATCCGTATTTCATGCTAAACCAGCAATCATCAGTTGGTCCAGATTACTATTTCCACACATATATATAATCAGTACTCAGCTTTATATTAAGATAGCTAATTTTCATACTTTAATGAACAGGCATTCAAACTACTCCAACTCACAACTCTTCAGTTTTCCATTTCATTGAAAAGCCCATGCATGAGGGGTCAGAATGACTAAATGTCAGCATGGGTAGCATGACAACCTTGGCACTAATGTGGGCTTTGAACATTCCATCATCAGATTTTCAGTGAAATAGAAGACTGAAGAGTTGTGAGTTTGAGTAGGAAACATGTCCATTAAAGTATGAAGAATGGCTACCTTAATATAAAGCTGAGTATTGATTATATATGTGTGTGGAGATAGTAATCTGGACCATCTGATGATTTCTGGTTTAGCATGAAATACGTATATTGGTGATTATTTATCTTTTCAACATGTATGTGATCAGGTGAGTTAGCAATGTGATATGGCATTGAGAGTTAAGGGTTGTGTGAAAGTCTGAGTTCGAATCCTGCATTTATCAGTACAATATATATGGACAAGAAATTTAAATTTTATCATAAAATTTAAAATAGATTAAAGTTATTTAAAGTGATTTATTCTACTGTTTTGTTTTGTTTTATCATAAGAAAGAAAAAATGATAATATTAATAATAATGACCCCCCCCCCTTTTTAATAATATAAATAAATAAACTAAGCAGTCTTTTTTTTTTTTTTGTAAGGTTTTCTATTGTTAACAAAACATTGGTGATACGACATGTATAATAAAAAATAAATGGCAGTAATATTAGACTTTCATGTATGACTTAAAACAATTATTTGAAATTAATTTCTCCATTATGTAATTAGTTCTGTAGCTTTTAATAATAAAATAAAATAGAATGATATACAACTATAGTGTTTTGATACGTCAGTTAGAATAGTGTAAAAACCCTTTTATTGCTAAAATTTAATAACAGCATGCTATAACTTACATGGTTTGCGATATTTTTTTTATTTTCATTTATATGTAGGAGCTGTTGTTGTATAATCCTTTGTAATAATGATGATGATGACCTAGATAACATGTTCATGGCTGGGTGTTTCTTGGTGAAGAAGATAATCACTGAGGTCTCTTAAGGATTCTTGGTGAAGAAGATGATCATTGAGATCTCTTAAGGATCTCTACCTGCAATGAATTTATTCCTTCATTATTTGGTTATTTATCCTACTGATTTTTGAAATATACTTCCTATTGCACTAGTTCATCTTCTTATATTTAAAAAAATATCTATAAAATTTTATCCATGGCCAAAGAATGTTAATCCAATTTTTACAATGTCTTTTTTATTAAGCATCTCTTGTGTATATTATTTGAATTTACTTTCCATAGTCTGTCATAGATTTAATTATGTACTTTTTAGTTTCATCACATGACCTTTAAATAATATTATGCATAATAATTTTTGGAAATAAAAAAAAATTATAACATTTTTTTTTTTTGGCAAATATCCTTTCCATTTAATTTTTTTTTTTATAATAATAATATATATGCTTATATATATATATATTGTACCCTTACTTCTCGATGTATAATATAGTTTGAAATACAACTAGCTCAATTAAATTATAGTGCCTAATTAAAATTTGCATATCTATTTTTAATTTACTTTTATATTATCATATTCTACTTAAATTTATTATTAATTATCAAAATCAATATAATTCTATAGTATGTACTAATTAAATAAGTATTTATTAAAATCATGAGACTGTGAAGTAAAGTTACAAAGTAATAAGTAGATTTACATTGAGTCAATATCTTCCAAGACATTGTCTCAATGGCATAAAAATACTGTCACCTCCTTATTAACTTACTACTACCTCTACAGCATTCTTATGGCTTTTAAATAAAATAAATTATCTTTAATAATAATAAAATAAATAAATCTTAACTTTTAATTTTTAAAATATAATTAAATAATCTCAGGTTCTTCTAATTATCTTAAAATAATGATAACTCATGTAAATAAGTATGATATGGGATTTTATATCAAACTTAAATACACCTAACTTATTTTAATAATAATAATAATAATAATAATACTCTTAGGGTATAACTTAACCTTAACTATTCCTATTATATCATCAATCATTGAATAATAATAACATGTCTATCTTTTATTTTCATATAGTATCTTAATTTTAGAATAGATCAAAATCTTACAACTTAATAATCTGTGGCAATAAATAATATTGTACTCTTATATTATGCATTATAATTATTCTATGACCATTGTAATATAATGTAATAATGTCAATCAATTCTCATAAATGATAATCAGGAAAATATTGTATTTATTTCTAAAATAATATTAATAAATTCACATTGTGCAAATATTATGTTTACTCAAATTATCTGCTGTCAAATGCTGTGATGCAAAATAATGAACTCGACACACTTTTAAAACAAATTAAACAAATTTATTTACATTAACTTTGATTAAGAATTTATTTACAATATTTACAGTTCAAATTAGGAAAACAAAAGAAAATAAAAATAAGAAAATGATAATACAAGATGTTTACACTGTTATTAGCTCATACTCTCAATAAGTAATTATACATTTTTTAAAATGCTGTACCAATAACACTGAAGTATGTTTCCAAAACTTAGACTTTAAACAAGCATCAGTAAACCTCAATTATTACATAGAAAAATTTATGTAAACAATATTTATGTAGCATATGTAAACAATTAAACTTTGCTAATTAAATTGCTACATCACTTAAGTATTACTGTTATTCATTTCATCATGTACTAGTATGTGTTCACTTTAATATCAGCATTACTCTAATAGCATAATATAAAACTAATGTATCTTTATAATGTAATAACAAATAACTGATTATAATTTTATATTTCATTTAATGCAATTCATGCTACATGTTTTATCAAATATGCATTACATATATGTACTGTTAAAACAATAATAATTAAATTATTCATCAATTTCAAATTCATAAAGCATTATATTAGATAAATTCTATGATTTTTTTCTATGTGAAATTATTACTTTACTTTATGTGTTATTCTACTCCTTCTTAATAAACTTTTATCTACAAAACATCCTTTAAACTTATTTAAAATTACGGGAAAACAACCTTCAACTTTAAATAAATACTAATTATCCAAACTATTTATACTACGTCATCTATATTCAGTAAACCTTTAATTCAAACATAAACTTCTACATAAAACTTAACTTAATTTATCCAATAAAATAAAAATAAAATATAGACTTTGAGATCTCTTCCTAACTTGAAATAAAATAATTACTTGTATGAATAATAAATATAATTCTAATACTCCAACATAATAATAATAAAAATAAAAATCAAAATTTATTTACGAAAGAATCATATAATTATTTCTAAGCTTCTTATGTAATGTTGTATTATATTTATATCATAAATTCAAATTATGCATATTTAAATAAAACTGTTACTGCCAATATAATGTGTGTGTATTTTTAAAATATTCATACATCCATTCAACAATAACATATTATTTGGTTGATCTAAAGAAAACATATTAAATACATCAAAATTATTATTATTATACAATTTTTACCATCAATAATGACTTAATGTACAGTCCATCTTTCAATATTCTTTGGAATTACAGCTTCATAAAAATAATTCACATTTACACTCACGATCATTCTTTAACATATTCCGTGTTATATTAATTATAAAATAAACTTATGCAATTAATTATTATATTATTTTTAGTTATTATTTTAAGAAATGTACCTATCTTATTTTTAATAGATTAATAATATTTAAATTTTATGTTAGATAAATAAAACAGAATTCATATTACATAACTCCAGTGATGTTTCCTTTCACCATAAAGTTCTTTAATCCTAGGCACATATTCACTAGAACACCATTTCCTGTTTCCGGTCCATCACGTGTTTTTTTTAAAAGTTTATGAAAATGAAAACGTTCTTTTAAGATAAAATAAAAGTTAATTCTTCCATAAGAAATAAAATAAAATTAAAATAGTTTATAGGATCCTGATTTAGTTATTTTTAAAATATTATTCAAAAGTTATTATTTTAGCTTAGTCTTTAGTTTTATGAAAATTATCACTTAATTATTTTAAATTAACTGGGACGTCCACGTATTACTTGCGCATTTCTTAACAAAATATCCAGGTAAGAATAAGCTTCTTCATCTAAAACGACCAGCGTTTAAATTATTTCAATATAATAATTTTATTATATTAAGATTTTTAGCTAATTATATTTCAATTAATTTGCCTTTAAAATCATCAACATTCAGTCTTTTAAACATAAAGACTTAACAAGGCAAGTATTTATAAAACTACTTTTATTTCTAATATCTTTACTCAAGATATACATTTAAATTTATAGCTTGCAAAAATACTTTCTTTATACAAAAGTATTTATTCTTCAAAATATCTATTTTCTAATAGGCAACAGTAATTAGCTTTTAAAATTATATACTGTCCAAAATACTACTTTTCTCCATCTTGTAATTTTCCGAACTAATCCAGCGTTTGTCATACTTCTAGTATAAAGTTTCCGATATATTTTCACTATATATGATGTTCCCATGACCATTTGCATGTAAATTGAGCTCAATAGAGACGACCGATAGGGAAAAAATTAAATTAACACTGCATGTCTATCATTTAAAACTTTTATAACTTATTTACAAGACACTCTTATAATTTTGAAAAATGATTTTAAAAGCGTCTACAAAATTTACGTAGCTATTTTTAATAACACAATTAACTTGAAAAATCAATCACAGAGTCCTCTCCTAACAATTGACCTGAGCTTTTATACTGGAAGAAACTTCCCATTTGATTGGTACATTTAAACAATCAATTTGCTGGCTTATTTACATATTTACCAACAACACAAAATTAAAAATAAATAATGACTTATTTAATATTTAATATTTATTACATTATTACATTTTTAAAATAATTTTTATCATTTATTTATTTAAATCTATTAAACATTTTTAAAATATAATCTTACTTGATTTTAATTTTAACTTTTATAAGATTATTTAAAATACACTAAGTCTTTTTTTTTTTATACGTTATATTTTTAAAACAATATTTTAAAATCAGATTTAATATTTCACATTGAATATCTTTATTTTTATCTCATGATAACTCACGTATTATTTATAAATTTATAACATGATCTTAAAATAGTCTTGCAACTTTACTAAATAACTTCCAAGCATGTGTGTGTATATTTAACTAACATCTGTTCTTTACAATACAAGAAACGCTTGTCATCATCTAAAAATAAACTAACAATTGCATTTTTTAAAATAAATATTTTTTAAATAAATAAGATATTATAATAGATTTTAAAATAATTATCCAATATTATTAAAATCAAATATTAGTCTTTTATTTAAGTACTTACAATAATTAAAATATTTATATTCTTTTATAATATTATTTTATCAACAATAAACATATGCATTTAATTTTACTTGTCTTTTAAATACTTTAGCTTTAAATATTTATTTATTAAATCTATTAATGCAGTATTGATTATGGCCATTTTTCCAACTATATATTATAATCATCATCATTTAAAGTGTCTCTCTCAATATCAGCACAATTTTACATATCAAATACTCATAGATTGCTTTAATTAAACTTTTTGAAATATTACCATCAGCAAAATTAACATCACATATTCAAATATATCTTAAATTTAAAATTTTTAATAGATTAGCACAAAATTAAATGGTGACCCATACAAAAGGGCACAATATATAAAGGTTTTTTTAACTTGTACACATGGTAATCAATTGTATACGAACTTCATTCATATATATATATATGTGTGTGTGTGTGTATATATAAAATGTATTAAATGGCATATATTCTCATATTAATTTAGCAGTTTTGATTTAATTTTAACGCGAACGATTAAAATGTTCAGTTTTACAAAAATAAAATATATATTAGATATTATCCTAAACTATATACAAAATAAAAACTCATAGTATTATAATAAATAAACTCTTGTTCATTATAGACTCATTTCTTATGATTAAACAATTCCTTTTTTTTTAAATGCAGCCTACTAACTTATCAGTCACAATATACATAATTAAATATTTCACAAGATGGCATCATCATCATTATTATTATTATTATTATTATTATTATTATTATTATTATTATTATTATTATTATTATTATTATTATTATTATTATTATTATTACTAATAATAATAATAATATTTATATCAGAGAATACATAATTAAATATATTAAAAGTTCAATTAATTAACTTCAACATACATTTTTTAAACATGGATAATTTTTTACTAAACTTAAAGTTTATATATGGACTAGACATACATAATCTTTAATTAAATAAATAATTAATAATAATCATTAATGTAATTATTTGACGTTATTGGGATTAAAGACAGTAAAGTGTTAGTAGCCGAGAGGTCAGCGCAGCAGTTGCTTGCAGACAGTTGTTGCGGGTTCGCTTCCCGACCGATGCTTTGACATATGGAAGAAAAAAAAGTTGTAAATCAAAATGTAATATATATATATACATAATCCCTTTTTGGTTTCAAAAATAAAAATTGAAAAAGTCATTTTAAAATAAAAACTGAAATAATAATAATGTGAAGTGATGAACTAATTTGAATTATGTTTTCGAATAACTTCTAGCAAGTTTTATTAAACATAAACATTTTTACCATCAAAAATTACAAAAAGAAATTAAATTTCTATTAGAGACACATTTATATATTTTGTTTCCTCAAGTTAATTTTTAATCTATTTTACTCAGCTTCAAGGGAACTTATTAGCTATGTGATAATTTAATAAATGAATGAATACTTTTACCGCACTAAGCTTTGAGCATTTATCATATTTAATAAAATTGAAAAATTAATTTAAATATGTTTGTTACTTAGAAAAAAAGAGATCAAATTTATAATTATATGTAAGTGAACAAATAAAAAAAGATAGAAGAGATTTTTGTATTTTTTACTAACTTTGCAACTTCATATTATATAAAGAATGGTTCAACGTAAACAAACATTATGTGGGTTTAATAAACACTCATAAAAGCAGTTAGAAGGCAGTTTTCTGATATTGCGATATCAAAAATCTTAGTCAAGGATTAGAAGATGGTAAATTTCAACCAGAAGATTTCACTTTGGCAGTTTCAGAACAAGTAAATTATTCTTCATTGTTTTGTTTAGTTTTTTTTTCCCCATATGTCATAGCATCGGCCGGGACACGAACCCACAACCGTCTGCAACCATACTTGCTTGCAAGGCGGTTGCGATGACCTCTCGGCTAACAACGCTTGACTGTTTTATTTTCTAAAATGTTTTTCTGTATTTAAGGCATTTCTTGTCTAGTAATGAAATAACAAAAGAATTTAAATTAATACCATTTGCTTTAAAAACGCTGCCAATTCAAGCGTTGGTGGCCTAGCGGTTAGCATAGCTGCCTTCCAAGCAGCTGGCCCGGATTCGCTTCCCGATCAACGCTTTGACATATAAATAAAATATATAAAAAAAATATTTCACTCAAGGTTATTGTCCAAGCATAAGCACCTGCCTATGGTGCAAGCGATATTTATTACTAATTAGAAAAATATTTATTAGTAAAAAATATACTGCAGTTCAAACAGGCATATATGATATTCGTGAGTTAATATTATTTGAGTGTGATAGAATTACATTCATTTTTTTTGCATCTGATCATCTGTTTATTCATTTTAGCATATAAAAATAATGTAATTTATGCGAGACATCAAGCTTAAAAGTGTAAATATGATTACCAGATTTAGACATACACACACATGCATAATCTCACATACATTTTTAGATCATCATAATAAAGGCAATAATTTAGTCCTTAACTTACACATATTTTCAAAAGGAATATTCATATATTTATTTTATATTTATTTATTTATTTTGCTTGTTTGTAAATAAATTTTATTATATTATTTTAAATTTGAAGTCATATTTTTTTGTAATATTAATAAGTCCTTGATGCATAATAGACTAATTGTCTCATGTACTTGAACCCTGAACAGAGAGGAGTATTATTATGTGTAAAAGCATTAAATTTTGCCAAGGCACTCAATCAGATTTTGTGTATTACATTTCAATACTCACACATATAGTTCAGAGAGCATTTTTAAAAAAGTATCAGATTAGTGCTAACATAAAGTTATAAATTAACTTATAAATTGCAGGTACATGTAATGCATTTATACTAAGTTTATAAGGAAATATACATTTTTGGCTAAATTTGAACTCAGAGATTTTTAGTTAAATTAAATGTTATTTGGATGCAATAAAAATTATCTTTACTCCACAGAGCATTAATGTTTGCATTCTTACATAAATGGTACATTGATACTCTTTCTCTCTTCAATGCTTTCATTGCTCTCTTTTTACAAGCTCACAATTATACTTTCATATCCCAACCCATGGATATTGCCAACACATACATATTTTGGTGATATTTATAATGTAGCTGGCCAATTCATAGAGCTTTTACATAGCCTACTGTTTATATATATATATCTTGTAATGGTATATAATATGCCGTTACATTAACTTAAAATTAAAATAAAAACTAAAAGCTAAAATTAAAAGAGTTGTAAAACGTATATATATTCACACAGATGCAAAACTTTAAAAGTATTTTTTTTAAAAAATAAAATAAAAAAAAAGATATTTGAACGTACTTTTTTGTAAAAAAAAGTACAAGATCTAAAGATAAAATATTTTTGTTAAAAGATTCTTATGTAATCTCAGTAAATGGAAATGATTGTTTTATAAATGAAATGAAAAGCAAACTAGCCCTTGGGGCTCTTATATAAAAAAAGTCAGATGAAAGATATAGATAAGAGAACAAAAAAGAAATTAGATGTCCAATAGAAGCAGCAAACAAATGCTAGGACCTTAATGAAAATGATTGGAACAGGAAACTATGTTCAATGAATCCAGAGGATCACTAAAAAGGAAAAATATTGAAATTAAGACAGTGCCAGCTTGATTTTTTTGAGAAGGGTGATAAGATGCACTTGTCACTCTCTCTTTTATTTCAAAGGAAATGACTGTTGAATTATGAATGGTACTATTGCAGATCCCGAATCATATGGGTTCTGCAATAAAATAATACCAGGATTGAACCAGCTAAGGCCACCTCCAGAACAACAGACCAGTCTTCCAATAAAGACATCGTGGGAATTAGCACCAGGAACTAAAGCTCTTCTACTGTAAGATATAAATGAAAAAATTTTACTAAAAGTAATTAAGAACTTTCAAGATTTGACAAGCAAAACCTAATTTTTTTTTAATGAACTTTAATCTGACTTTTCAAATCAATTAATGTTTAATTTTTATATATTTGAGTTTGCTAAAAATCATTTCCATTTATTTATTTTTTGTTCCTTTAAGTTTTATTATCATTTTTGTTTATCGTTAAACTAAATTTAATAAATGCTAAATTTATGTCAGGCGTGAATGGCTGCATAGATTCGTAAAGTTATGTTAGTTTAAGGGAGGGTAAATCTTAGGTTATTTGTTTCGTGGTTAAATTGGGTCAATGGATTGGATATATTGGTGTAATTAGTAAATGTAGTATGAGGTCTGCTACATGCAGGATCACCTTATATGCCGCATTCGGGCAAAATAAGCCTTTCTTATTGACCAATGGAGTCAGATGGTATTTCCTGCTCCTTGGATCATCCCTTTTTAGCCTATGGAATGGGGTAGTAAGACGGAAAATGCATGTTTTTCCTATGGAGTTTTTTTTAATTGCTCTTCTCATCAGACAGATGTAGTATTCCTGTTCTGGATGAGAGTCAATGTCTTCTATAACCATACTGTTCAGATGTACATTCCTGACAGTATGGTATTTGTGCTGTCATAATCATGTTGCATTAAATACATCAATATATCAGATGGATTGACATTAGTTTGACTGCGAACTTTTGGCCTAAGGCCAAATAAGGGATAGTATATTTTCTTTTCAAATGCAATCTATGTAGTCTATCCATACTTGACACTCTTAAAAATATTATTAAACAAATCTGTGTGGATTGTTCAATCTAAAAATTTAAATTTGAAAATTAAATTTTAAATATAAACATAATAAATTTTATTCCTCAATTTTATTTATATGTATGTTAATAAATGTTTGTGTGTTAAATACTGGCAGTAGCTTACAAATTCATTTTATGGAAATCTTTTTTTATTAAAATATTTCTTTTAAGCAAGTTGTATATTAAGTTTCTGCTTCTCTATGAGCTAGTGGCATTGGGCTGACGGTCGCAATAAAATATATATGTAAAAATGTGAATCTTTAACTTATGTATCCGCCTACTATATAAATTTTCTAGGTTCAAATGGTCTAGTGGCACCCTGTACAGCAGATATGGTAAGACTATACTTTTGCTGACCGTTATAATATATATATATATAATGATTAATGGATTTATTTTCCAGATTCATTATCTAGAGTGAAAATTCAGATGAAATGTAAAAAAAAAAAATTATAGAAATGAGAATTTCTAAAAAAAAAAAAAAAATACTTTCTCTTTAGATAGCAGCTCAATCAACATAATATTAGTCATTAAATGGATGTTCAACTCAAAAGAAATTCATAATGATTTTCATGCACTTGATTAAGCTGAAAATTTTTATTGTTTTCTTTATGAAGAAATGATTAAAAATCCAATATTATGCACTTTGATATTTAACTGTTGATTAATTTTGGTTAACTATATGTTGTTCATCTATGTCAATGCTACCTGGTTACACATTTTTATTTAAATAATAAACTTCGTTAATACTCAAATACATATATATCAGTAATAAAAGGTGAATGCAAATATCTATAAAGTAAAAAAAACTCACATATAATAATAATAATAATAATAATAATAATAATAATAATAATAATAATAATAATAATAATAATAATTTTTTTGGGGGGGGGAAGGGAAAGAAGAAGAAGAAGAAGAAGAAGAAGAAGAAGAAGAAGAAGAAGAAGAAGAAGAAGAAGAAGAAGAAGAAGAAGAAGAAGAAGAAGAAGAAGAAGAAGAAGAAGAAGAAGAAGAAGAAGAAGAAGAAGAAGAAGAAGAAGAAGAAGAAGAAGAAGAAGAAGAAGAAGAAGAAGAAGAAGAAGAAGAAGAAGAAGAAGAAGAAGAAGAAGAAGAAGAAGAAGAAGAAGAAGAAGAAGAAGAAGAAGAAGAAGAAGAAGAAGAAGAAGAAGAAGAAGAAGAAGAAGAAGAAGAAGAAGAAGAAGAAGAAGAAGAAGAAGAAGAAGAAGAAGAAGAAGAAGAAGAAGAAGAAGAGGTTGTCAATTAATTAATCACTTATTTACTAAAAAATTAATTCAGTTTTGAGAGATTTTAGAATTTTATATATAGATGAGCAATTTATAGAGAAAAAGCCTACATTAATAATAAGAAGAGGAAAAATAAATTAAATAATTGATAACAATTAATTAATTAATTTGATAGATCATTAATTTGTTAAAATCTAATTTAATTTTTCAGAAATTTTTAGATTTATTCAGTGTGGATGCATGTGTGTATTCCATAATTGCATTAAAGAATAATTTATTACTGCTATATCTTTAAATATTATCTGCAAATCAAATTTTTATATATACATTTTGAAATAATTTAGCAATATTAAAAAAAAAATACTGTAATAGTAATCAGGATATAAACAATTATTTGTCTGTATTAATGATTACTCAGTCAATTATATTGGCATTTATGATATCATTTTTTTATATATGTAATTTGTAATGGTATTACTTTATTATTTCAGATTTAAATTCTTACCAGTAATATGCTACAAATATAGAATTAATTTCAAATAATGACTTTTATCATCAAAAATGCTTTATTGTATTTTATTTGGTTTTGTGTTTTTATTTATTAAAACAGAAGGTGGAAAATCTTCTTAAATGAGTATGTTTACTTTAGGTTATTTACAATAATATTGTTATTTATCAACTGTTTCTATCACCTAACACACAGACACTTTACTCATCAGTGTGCATGTTCTCAGATCTATGGGGGGATTTTCTTTCCCAGAATCATATGTGTGACCTATATTTTTTTATTGGTTTATTTTACACAAAAAAGATATAACAATAATTGTAGTGAATGTTGAATGTATAGAAAGTTTTAAACTTTATTTAAACTTTCCAAATACAAGTGACTTGTTAGTAATTACACACAAATAGACAATACAGATTAGTAATTACACAACATTTCGAGTAATATTATTTTCCACTCTTCTTCAGGTGTTGCTGATCTATATGAACAGTTGAAATATTTCCTTAGAAGTTGAACTCACACCTTTAGATTCTTGAATATTGAATTTAAGGCAAATGCTCTACCAACTTAGCTATTCTGTCAAAGGCTCAGTTGGTAGAGCATTTGCCTTAAATTGAATATTCAAAAATCTAAAGGTGTGAGTTCAACTTCTAAGAGAATATTGTCACTGTGCATATAGGTCAGCAACACCTGAAGAAGAGTGGAATATAATACTACTTGAAATGTTGTGTAATTACTAATCTGTATTGTCTATTTGTGTGTTATTACTAACAAGTTGTTTGTATTTGGAAATTTTAAATAAAGTTTAAAATTTTCTATACATTCAACATTCACTATAATATATCAATAATTGTTTTCTTTATGTGTATAATATGACAAACAGAAAGATTAATAAATAATAAAATAATTTATTAATGCAATGAAGGGTGAATAAAATTATAGTCTTAGTTTGTAGATTTCCTTTTGCATAAACTTATCAAGCCAAATATCATAATCAAAAGGTCATATCTTTTATTCTCTCTAACTCTTTACTAAAGCCTTTCATGAATGTATAAAAAAAATTAATTATTTTATAATCTTTATAGTAATATTTTTATTCATATATCTACATATTAATTAAAGCATAATTCATTCCTTGAATAATTTCAATTTAAATATTTTTATTCTTTAATTTTTTTTTTTTTTAAATATTCAAAAAAAATATTGAATTTTCTTTCCTTCAGAATATTTTATTAGCCTTTGAATTCTGTCATTTTCTTTTAGGTATCTTTTTTTCTCTTACTGATTTTAGTTTTTCTGCTAATCAAACAAGTGCAGAACACAATTATGCTTGGTGTTAGTGCACTATCACTCCATTAAATAACATTTTAGGCAACTTATCTGCATAGTTCAGTTTTTTTCTTTCCTTGCAGCTTATAATAGTTGGTATGAAGAAATCAGCAATATGCTTAGGATATGAATCAATGTGTTATTCCCTTCTTTTTAGATCCCTCCATATCCTAAAAGTTTCCTAATGTAATAAATATTTTCATAACTTCTTTATGAGCTAGGATGTCCAAATAATTTTGAATCAACACACACTTTTGTAGTTTAACCTTTTAAACTAATTCTCGCCTCTTCTTCACCAATAACAAGCAGGAACAAGAGAAAAAAATCTCATTTGTATAGCACCAGTTTCCTTTGCATACAATTCTCCATTTTACTTTATCTAAAAATTTTGGGGCTGTCACTTAAATGAATGTCTAAAGTAATGTATTCATTATAAAGGGAATATTATTTAAATGAATGTATCTGTGTGTATTTCAAAATAAATTATCTTTATTTACATAACAATTTTATATGCATGGATATTTTATTCCTCCCTTCTTTCTTATGTTATATATATATATATGTGTGTGTGTGTGCGTGTGTGTGTGTGTGTGAAAAAGTAAACACATTATTCTCAAAATATCATGTAGTTTTTGCATTGCTATGACAAATTTTACATATCTTCTGCCTTTAAAACAAGCCAATGGTATAATGGAACTTTTCATTTCTCTTTTACATATGAAAAGATTCAGGGCCAACAGAGGATGAGTTATCTTTTGTATTTTTTTAATATCAGTTCTGGCATCTTCCAAAATATGCCTGAAGATGGATTTGGTAACCTCTTATATTTCACCTGTGTTTTTCCATCTTCTTGGTCATTATTAACTCCTTTTACTGATTTTGGATTCCACTCATTTTATTGTCTAGGTCTAGGTCTTTCTGTTTGCTGTGACTTTGCATGTTTGGTGGGTATCTCACTTGTCCAAGTAACAGGCAATGAAGATGGTAATTGCTTAGTAGAAACCTCACTTGTGAACTAGATTGACTCTTAGACTGATATGTCACTTTAGTTTTATTACACTTATCTGAATTTCTTCTTTTTCTCTTTCACCATCTATTGGGTTGGTATCTTTGGTTGTTCGAGATCTTAATACTGCCAATAGCCTCATCATCTCTTTTAGATGATTGTTGGCCTATCATTAAAAGCTTCTTTTTACATTTTGAATATGGTAGCTCATACCCAATGCATTCAGGAAATCATTAATCTCTCAATTGTTTTTCTATCTGTACTGATGACCATCTGTTCTATCTTAAATGGTGAAACATGCTATATTATTCTTATTACTTGACTTTTTGTGATTCCACATAGCAGATAACATTCATAATTTGATGACTTGTCTTCTAAAAAACTAGGTATACATTTTGCATCCTTTAATATAGATTTTTCCTGCTCAACCTGATATTTGATAATTTTCTGCCTCTCTTCTGACAAAAAAATTTCCCAGAATTTGTTTTCTATATTCTGAATAAGTGGTTGCTTATCAAGTCCATTTAAATGGTTGTATGTGATTGCCACTTGATCTATTTTTACCAGTGGATTTAAATCAAAATATTTTTTTAAGATATCCAGATGTTTCATTGGTATCTCTCCTGCATTACCTCTGGAAGTTTGGATTTTTATAAAATGATTAATAAAAATTCTCACAAGGTCAATATTGCCCTTTTATCATTGTATCTTCCTACTTCTCTTTAAACTCTGTATCTATTGTATTACATTTATTTTCTTCTTTATATTGTTTTATGGATTTCTTGAACCAATTTCTTGTACTCTATTTTATTCAATTACAATCAGCCTTAATATCATTCATAGTGACAACTACTTCTTTCTGTGTTTTCTGCAATATTTATTGAGTATTATAGTTTTTCTTCTAATGAGTCATCAATTTGAACTATCTCTCCCCACCAAAAGTTTCTTCATCTTTCAATTCTAGCCTTTCTAATCTTTCACCCATGCTTAAAATTGTTTGACCTTCATATATTTTGATCGCTTTTTAAACCATATCTTGCACATCTACACATAAAGTTTTTTTATAAACTCTATTCTTTTCTGTACTTGTTTGTTTATTTGTTTCTTATATCTTTCTTTAGAGTGATTGGATTACTTTCCATGAATTCTTCTTTACTTTACACTTACATTTCTTTCATTTTTTCATGATTTTGCTTCATTTCTACTGAATTTTAAATATGCATTTTTATTATTTCCTGATTTTGTTTCATTTCTTCATCTCTCATCCATTTCCCCCTCTATTTGCTTTATTTTTTCTTTATTTTTGATATACATGTCTTCCATCTTTTCTTGGTTTTTTTCTCATTTATTTTTATCCATTTTTCATCAATTTTTTCTTTTTTTTTCATTGCTTCCAGCAACATTTCCAACATGACTGTGACTTAGTTCTGCTCTTCTTACATTTTCACTGTCAGCTTTTTTTCTTGAATCACTAGTTTTTCCTCCATAGATGATACTTCTGCTATACTGGATGAATCCACAATTATTTGTTGCTGACTATTTTTTTTCTTTAAACATGTTATCATTAATATCTTATATATATATATACTTAAAAATTTTTTTTCTTTAAACATGTTATCATTAATATCTTATATATATATATACTTAAAAATTTATAACTCATTGTTCTTTCTTCACATCATCTTATTTTTACACAATTTATTCTTTTCATCAATTATTTCATAAATTAATAGCAACATCAGTCTCTACCTCAGCATAATCTTATCCAGATCTATATTCATTTAATTCTAATATTGTTTTTTAATTTCAGGTTATCACCCTCTCCAAAAAAATTCTCTTTTTATTTTTATACATATATACCACACACACAATCATCTGACAATCTTCTTTATTATAAAAAGGATGTTTGAGCCTTCAACATTGTTGTCACGTCTTGCATTGGTGGTTAAGAGGTCAGCATGACTGCCTTGCACTTGCAGGCAGTTGCCCGGGTTGTGGGTTCACTTCCCAGCCGATGCTATGACACTTTAAAAAAAAACATTGTTGTCACCAATTATGTAATTGTAACCAGGTACAAACAATTATTTGATGGTACTAATGAATATTTAGACAATTACAGTGGTACTTATAACATTATTTCTTTATTGGTGTAATGGTATTACTTTATTATTTGAGATTTAAATCTTCACAATAATACGTAACAAATATAGAATTAATTCCAAACAATAATAATGACTTTTACCATCAAAATCACTTTATTGTATTTTATTTGATTTTGTGTTTTTATTTATTAAAACAAAAGATGTGAAATCTTCTTAAATGAGAATGTTTGCTTAAAGTTATTTACAATAATATTGTTATTTATCAATTGTTTCTATCACCATCACACCCAGACACTTTACTCCTCAGAGTGCATGTTCTCATAAGTGTGTGGGGGAGGGGTTTTTTCCAGAATCATATATGTGGCCTATATTTTCTTTTTAGTTTATTTTATATAAAAAAAGATATAACAATACTTGTTTTCATTATGTATATAATATGACAAACAAAAAAATTAATAAATAATAAAAATAATTTATTAATGCAGTAAAAGGTGAATAAAATTAATATAGTCTTGATTTTTAGATTTCCTTTTGCATAAACTTATCAAATCAAATATCATAATCAAAACGTCACATCTTTTATTTTCCCTAACCCTTTATTAAAGCCTCTCATATATGTATACAAAAATAATTATTTTATACAATCTTTATAGTAATACTTTCATTTGTATATGTATATATGAATTAAAGCATAATTCATTCCTTGAATATTTTTAATTTAAATATTTTTATTCTTTAATATTCCAATATTATTTATCTTTAAATATTAAAAAAAGAATATTGAATTTTCTTTTCTTCAAAATATCTTACCATTTTAATCCTTGAATTCTGTCATTTTCATTTAGATATTTTTTTTTCTTAATGATTTTAGTATTATTGCTAATCAAAGAAATGTTGGACTTACTTCTGCTTGGTGTTAATGTATTATCATTCCATTAAATAACATTTTAGGCAATTTATCTGCATAGTTCAGTTTATTTCTTTCCTTGCAGCTTATAATAGTCGGTATTAAGAACTGGGAAATATGCTTAGAGTATGAATCAATAAGCTATTCACTTCTTTCTAGCCCTTCATATTTGAAAAGTTTCCCAGTGTAATAAATATTATCATAACTTTTTTATGATCTTGTAAACCCAAATAGTTGTGAATCAACACAGTCTTTTCTAATTCAACCTTTTAAATTAATTTTTTCCTCTTCTTCTTTAAAAACAAGTGGAAGTGAAATATATATATATCTTATTTGAATACCACAAGCTTCATTTTCATACAATCCCCTTTTTATTTTATCTGGAATTTTTGAGACTGTCACCTAAATGAATTTCTAAAGTATATTAATTGAATGAATATATCCATGCATATTTATAAAATAAATAATCTTTATTTACATAATAATTTTATACTTGTGAATATTTCACTTCTCCCTCTTTTCTTTCATTATATATATATGTGTGTGCATACATGAACACACATTATTCTCAAAATATTATTATGTAGTCTGCATTGCTATGACAAGGGTTGCACTATATTATATATAACATAAATATTTTAATAATTGGGGGTTATATTGTTAATATAGTAAGAAATGGAATTCCCATTTAGTGAAATATTTGCTATCTTTAGCATTAAATTATAAATATATTGCTGCTTCTTCAACATTCTTTACAAAGAAATGTGAGACAACAATACTCCAACATAATCAAATGAATGATAATATTTATAAAAATATTCTCTTGTTTATTTTTAAAAACTCTTACATTTATTATATAATATTGTCCAACTAGTTATGTGTGATTTTAAAAAATTTTCTCATTTTTTTTTTTTTAGTATTCCTTTTTATGTAATTGAATAAATGTCCATTTTTAGATTTTTATTTACATTCTCAAGATGTGCAAATCATCTTTACTTAAAAACTATTATAAAGAATTTTTATAAAAAGTTTGAAATTAATACATATTGAAATGAAATTGTCTTACTAAAATTCTTTTCCTAATATTATTAATATTTAGTTTGTTAGTGTTGAAAAGTAAAAAGATTTTCAATATTTGTAAAAATTTTACTAAAAATAAATTTGTTTATATTATATGTAAATAATAAAACTACAGACAGATATAAAAACAGCTATTTCGATTTAAAATAATTTAAATACGATATAAATATATTCTTTATCTGTAAATAAAATATAAAATTTACTTTTAATTATAGTCTTCACAAATGCTTATATTCTTTAATACATTAATTGTAATTTTATCTTTATTTTATTTTTCAAAAAAGGTTAGAAAGTATTTTTGCCCTAAAGTAATGTGTGTGCGTTCTTTGAAGTATCTAAATAATGAAATTATAAAATATTTTTATTTGAAATATTTAAAAAATAGAAATAATTAGATCTTTCTAGATAAATAATTTATATTTATTTAGTTATGTCTATATATTGATTTATAATAAGACTGCTTATTTAGAAGATTCTAATCCATATAATAATTTTAGTTATAAATTAAATACTATTCTAAGATTATTTATAATAGATAAAATATAAAACGTTAAACATTCTTTAAGCTATTCACTGGAAGGCAAAAATCTATTTCACATCCCTGTTTAAGAAAAAGAAAAAAAGAAATTATATTGATAAAAAAAAGGGAGACTAAAAATTGGAAACAGAACACGTGGGTGAGAGAAAAAAACAGGTACTACTGATATCATTGAGAAAAAAACACTTAAGTAAAGTTGGGCTGGGCATATTTCTGGAAGAGATGATAACATATGGATAGTCAAAATCTTAAACAGAATCCAAAAGAGACCATATGTGAGATAGATGGGTGGTATGATAAAAAAAGGGAGACTAGAAATTGGAGAAACTGGATTAATTTGGTAATAGAAATAAGAAGTGATTTAAATAAACTTGTGTAGAATATATATATATATTTAAATTGTTTATTTTTTGTTTCCTTTTACATAGTCTTAAGCATAGTTATATAACGTAGTAAATTTATTTAAAGCTAAATATAATAATGCATATGATATATGTATGATTTGTATGTTTGTATATATATATATAAACATTACAAGCATAACACTAAACTAGTCAATATATAATTAAAATTACCCCAAATCCAAAATTCAACCAGACCAGCAAAAAAATAATATTAAAACACAACCAAAGGTTTCACTGCTACAAGCATACTTCTCAAGTGTAAAGAACTACAAAAACGATACAATATATATAATATTAAACATTACCCACAAATCCATTCACTTCCCATCCACCCTTAATATTAAAAGAACTATTAAATAAGTTAATTGTTTCAGAATAATATATTTTCAATAATAAAGATTCTTTAATTCTTCTTTTGATTTATTATTGAAAATATATTATTCTGAAGCAATTAACTTATTTAAGAGTTCTTTTAATATTAAGGTTTGATGGGAAGTGAATGGATTTGTGGGTAATGTTTAATATTATATATATTGTGTAGTTTTTGTAGTTCTTTACACTTGAGAAATTTGCTTGTAGCAGTGAAACCTTTGGTTGTTTTAATATTATTTTTTTGCTTGTCTGGTTGAATTTTGGATTTGCAGCAATTTTAATTATATATATATGCAAAATGTAATATTAAATAGAAATATGCCTAATCATTTAAAAAGAACGATTTTTAATAAATGTGTTTTATGAGATTTTTCTTATGGAAGTGATATTTGAACACTTAACAGAAATAAAATACAGATACTTCAAATCACTCTATGGAGTATAAAGAGATATATGTTTGGGTAACAAAAGAGATTGAAAACAGAACACATGGGTGAGAGAAAAAACAGGTACTACTGATATCATTGAGAAAAAGACACTTAAGTAAAGTTGGGCTGGGCATATTTCTGGAAGAGGTGATAACATATGGATAGTCAAAATCTTAAACAGAATTCAAAAGATTGTAAAAGATCTCAAAAGAGACCATATGTGAGATAGATGGGTGGATGAAATAAGAAAGTTTTCTGGTATGATAAAAAAAGGGAGATTAGAAATTGGAGAAACTGGATTAAATTTGGAGAGATTTCATTCTGCAATGAATTGTTAAGGGTTAAAAATGATGATGATGATGATGATGATAATGCACAAAATTATTATTATATTTCTTTATTTTGGTTTGTAGTTTGTCATTTTTAAAGCTTATTAATGTTGGTTGCGATCCTTCTCTGTTTCACTCTCAATCTGATTGTGTACCATACATTAAATTTATGCAAAAGAATTTCAAAATGCTTTAAATTGTATTAGATTCCAACAGCAACTTCTTAAAAAATAATATTTAAAAAGTAATAAGAATTAAAAAACCAGTCCTTCAACTAAAGGTGATGTTGAGGTATAAAGAACATATTTGCCATCAAAACAAAAAGCGGGTCTGCACTATATGTTTTTATAATCAGGCTAGAGAAATATATCAGATCAATTATTGCTAGAGAAATATAAATATTTTCATTGAAGTCATGCTTTGAGTTATTAAATTATGCAAATCAATTATGATGGATATTTTTAGCAAGAACTTATTGTGCCTGATGCACTAAATTTTTTCATGATGCTTAAGCAATATAATGTCAAAATGTTTCAACAAATTGGATATTGATGCACCAACATATTTTTTGTCATTATATTTTCATCTAGTACAATATATATCATTATAAACCAATCAATACTTAGACAATCCCAATATCAATAACAATCAACAATTTCAAACTTATCCTTGAGGCATATTGGTGGTTTTATTTTTCTGTCACATGTATATATATATGATTTGAATATAATATCTGTGTTGAATGCAGCTTGAAATCTTTAATGGATTCTAAATTAATTTAAGATTTTTATCAAGTAATCACTCAATAGCCATTTATATGTGCATATAATTATAGTCTGTAAATATCTAGAGAGTAAATAAATAACAACCATAAAATTTCACTATCTAGATTGTGATGTTTGGAGTTTTTTCCTGTATGGTTTGATAGTGGTAGAGTAGTGGACTCAAGAGCTGAAAACTGATGGAACAGTATGGCTTTATCACTTCCTGTGCTAGAACATCTTAATAAAGCCCAAGTGTCAATCTATTGAACTATTTTTTCTCTTTGTCTTTATAAATCAGTACAATACATAGATTAGTTAAATTTTATTTCATACCAGCATCCAGTACAGGAAATATTCTTAGATCACAAACTCTTAGTTCAGATTTTTCAGCTTTGATGCAGTCCATGACATAATGACAGTGGGGCAACATATTTAGCACCAGCTTCCACTATCTGATAACAGATGAGAAGAGTGAATCAAAAATCATACTGAGTCTTCAAACAAATAACTGCTGCTTTGGTTAATCTCATTCATATAAATAAAAACACACATGAGAAAATTACCAGAATGATTGAAGAGTGGGATAAATCTTTATTCATCTGTATGCAATGGATGATTATGCTAGGTTAAATTTAAAATTTATGAAATAGTATATCCAACCAATAAATTCCATTATAGTTGCTGGGAACTTTTTAATCCATTGCTAGTAAATTGGATTTCTGAACATGTCAGTACTGGGTTCGAACCAAAGACCTACTTTGCATAATCTGACACTCTACCACTGCAATAAGTAAGGAATGAGGTGCAGAATCTATTCCTGTTGGGAGCCCTGTAATAAATATGATACAAACAACTGAAATCTCTCGATTATTTAGTGCAGTTGTATATATAAATCTTTCAAAAAGAATTTAGAATATAAAAATTTAAGGCTTATTATTTTGGAAAATGTTATTAAAATAAAATTTGAAAAAATAGAATATCGCAGAGTTTGATTTATTAGGAAGCACTCCCCTTTTTTTTTACTTTTATTAATATGCCACTTTATAAATATAAATGGCTGGATGAAAATTTTATGCTCCCAGCAAAAATATTAAAAAAAAAAAAACATTTTTAATATTGCATATTTCTGGAAGGGCAATTTTATCGTGTAAATAATTATAGAAGCCAAATTAATGACATTTTTTTCCTCAAAAATATTCAAATAGTAACAATATAATCAGGCATTTCTCAGACATTAATTTATCACAATGCTTCTAGAAATAATCATCGTTTTGTGGATTTACTATTAATAACCGAACTCCATAAATAAAACAAACTTTGTTTCTCCTCAGCAAAGCTCGCGATATTACATTAACAAACATTTTAAAAATCAAATGCTAACTATTTTCCTGTTTTAGTTTCTCTTTCTAATCAGCAACTCCCATTGTGACAGTTAAGAGTTATGATAACATGAAAAAATAATTTCCCGATTATTCTGAAGGGGTCACAATCTTATTTCCCCCAGCCAGCCCTGACAGTAATGAGTAGGTAATAATTTGTAAACACGCATCCGTAACAGAAACTTAAATGAACAGTGTGTATTCTATTCTAATATCTATTCAAAAGAAAAAAGCCAATTAAAATTGATGATAGGAGGGTGAAAGGAAACCATCTGAGTTTCCGATCCTCGCCCAGTCTACACTCAATATTCCATCATCGCTAAATTTTCTATCAATGAAAATTGTCAAATTAATTGATCTCCTCTGTTTTTAACAGAGTAAGGATTTTTTCTGCTTGGTATCAAATATTTCCTGAGCATAATAAATCAACGAGATACTACATTTATTGACAGTTACCACTTATTAAAAAAAGTATTTGACTAAAAATTTTATTTAAAATATGTATTTATTTTTTTTAAATAAAAAGTATATATAAATTAAAATGATAATAGCTTTTTGCTACAACCTATATAAGACAATTTAATTTGTTGCTGATCGATAAATACGAGTACTATGTATTTTTAACTTGGCCACATCTATTTTTTTTTTTTTTTACGTGTTATGAGTATCCGTATTATTTATATTTATTTTATGTTATATATAGAGCTCGCAAATAAGGTCTTAACAAGTTTTGCAGAATATTCCCAACCCAGACCGGTTTCTGCTACTGGCTTTGTCAGTGAGGTGCTAGGATAGTCTAGCATTAGATTTATATATTCTAAAAAAAAGTGTAATACTGATTGTTTTACTATGACAGAGAATAGAATAGTTAAATTGGGATATGGGATTGAAATATTTTAGAAAGAAATGTTTTCTTCTGAAAAAATTAAAAGCATCGCAAAATAACAGAAAACTGGAGCCGCATGTTTTATATATGGATGTATTTGTGGGTTCACAAATTGGTTTATACAATCATTGCAAAAACTGATTTCTAGGGTTGTACTATTTATTTTATTTTTTGTTATATAATTACAGAGAAATTTAATTAAAACCTTTTAACTATAATTTAATACAACTTGTGCAATTAACCCCCCCCTATCCTCCCCCCCCGCTCTTTTTTACTACTGTTCTTCTACTACTAACTTGCTAAAACTGTTTGGGATTTTTGGAATTGTACTCGTGACGAGTAAGTACAGGAACAAGATCTAGAGTGTATTAACAGCGGCAATGGAATTACTATTTTTATACGCCTTCGGCTAACTGTAAATATCTTGTTAATAACCAAATTATATCTTCTAATAATTTTGTATATATATTCTTTTTTTATAGCAATTGTTATTACTAATTGTATATTTTATTAGTTGGCTAATTGTTTATTACATTTATCAAAGTATTTGTCTGCCCTGAATTTGATTGTTATTCTCACTATCTTACTAGGCCCAGGCTAGATCGTTTGTGAGTGCATGTTGAAGGAATTAGCTTATATGTTTTGTGTTAAACAGTTTGTTTAAAAGGCTTGGTTTTTTTATATTTTCATGTAGATTTGTTCAAACCTGACTTCATGTTTCTTCAGAAATTACAACTATTAGACATTTATTAATTATTTTATCTAAAATATATTTGCATTTGTCAGAGATTTTTATAGGATCAGCATTTAATAGGCGCCATTCAAGAGAGCTGTATTAAAAAATAGTACAATCGTATCATTTTTATAGGGTATATGTGTAGTTTACTTTTATAGAATGTATATCAGCATTCATCTGATTAACCTGATTAACCTTTCAGTTAGTGTTCAATGTCCATTTACTGACCAATGTGGATTTTAGTTGGGTGGGCTGCAAACAGCTGTGTGATAAAAAATCCTAAGTAAGCTGATAACCTGAAAAACTTCCAAAACTCAACTAGCCTTACCTGAATTTCAAGTTATAGAAATTGCAGATGGATGCAATAACATTTACTTGAGACTGACTAATAATAAAATCTACTCTTAAGAGCAATATACTATTATCTATTATTTAACACCAATCCTGCCAAATAGGATAGTGGTGGCTATGGTTGTTAAAGAGCCAAAGACACCAAAATGTATGGGTGCTGAATTTAGTTCAGACCCATATGACTATATAAGCTATTGAGCTTAGATTGAAAATATTATTGTGTTTTCAATTTCATTCTTATAGTTTTGTAGTTAAGTAGAGATAAAAGGTGGCTGCTGGAGGGTTGCATTAGATCCTAAGATCTAGGTGCAGTGCTTTCAGATTCAAGGCTTTTCACTGATGAAGGCCACAAGCCAGAAACTAGTCTGGGGATATTGGATGAGTAGGCACTAGATGGGATTTTATGCACAAGCCTTCTGGAATCCATTGATTACTCTGTTTAGCACAGGTGGCAATACTGTATGGAGAGAGTTTTGCCTTATTTAATCTATCATTTTTCTTATACGATTTAATTTTTGCGTTTTATATTTAAAATAAAATCATTTACTTTAATAATGAACTTTAAAACTTGGAACTGCAATATAACTTATGAAAAACTTTTACACAAACTAGGTAATAACAATTACGAATCTTTTACTTCTAACAGCAAACATTTTCAAGATATTTGGGTCGGCACATAACTTTATTACAACTAAAAAAAAATATAGAATTTTATGATTATTTTTATCGAATCATTTTTAAAATAAAATATTTTTGCATGTTTATTGATTTTTATCTTTTATTTCTATTTAAAAATAAATTATAGTATAAAAATAATAAAAGTTTGGTTTTTTTTTTATTTAAAATTCATTTATTTTTATTCAAGTATAAGATGAATTAGATTTTCGAATTTTTAAAAGTACTGTATCTTAATATGATTATCGTCTAGACTGTGATTGATATGATGTTCTATAAAGTCGATCACTGTAGAGTATCGTGTTGCTTTTTATCCAAAAATGAATCTTATTTTTAATCCAAACTTTTTTTAATGTTATTCTACGAATGTTTGATTTTTAAAGTTCTAAATAAAAATAATATTAAACTAGTCTTCGCAATAGCTATTATTAGTGCAAACTGCGACATAGATATCAAAATTCATAGATAATAATAACCATATAATATATTCATTTTTAATTTATTACACTAAATTTATATATAGCTATGTATGCATGCTGTATATATACATTCGAATGGGTATAATTTGATATAATAAACACCTCCATACTTCACCATTCTTTTTAAATAGCGTTCATTTATTATTAATTATATACATATATATATAATTTATTTCAATGCAGTATCATTCACTGTTCCACAAACTTATCTATATTTTTACACCTCATTTAAAATCAGTATGAAGAAGATGAACATTTTGTCCTCTACTTGGTTTATTTGTTCTATAATGTTACTGCTTGGTATTACTTATGTAATTTTGCCATAATTTATTAAATACATAATTTTTAAGATATACACAAGTATATATCTACACTATTAATTTTCAATTGGATGGACGTTGATGAGTTGCAGTATGATGTGGATTGAAGCCTGTCCATTAAAGTATGAAGATTGACTATCTTAATATATATCTGAGCACTTATAGCACATAGGTGTAGAGATGGTAATCTGGACCAACTGATGATTGCTGTTTTAGCATGAAATACTTATATTAGTAATTATTTATCTTTTCAACATATATGTGTTCAAGTGTATCAGTGTTATGAGATAGTGTGGTGAGTGATGGGTTATGTGAAAGTCTGTGCTCATATACTCTATATATTACATATATAGACACAGGTATATAATAAGCCTGTGTGTTTCAGTTATTACATAGTAGAGATATCTGCCCATCCCTTGTATATGTATTAAATGGATTATGTCCTGCACATGAGGGATCAGATTGATCTTAGGTCAACATAGGTGTGACAAGAATCTCAGCCTCAGGGTGGCCTTTGAGCATTCCATCATCAGATTTTCAATTGGATGGACAGTTGAAAAGTTGGAGTGTGGAATAGATTAAAGCCTGTCCATTAAAGTATGAGGATAGGCTATCTTAATATATATCTGAGAACTTATAGCCTTTATGTGTGGAGATGGTAATCTGGACCACCTGATGATTGCTGGTTTAGCATGAAATACTTATATTGGTGATTTATTTATATTTTCGACATATATGTGTTCAAATGTATCAGTGTTATGAGATAGGGTGGAGAATGGTGGGTGGTGTGAAAGTCTGTGCTCATATACCCTATATATTACTATTAATAGAATAAACTGCTCATCTTTTCAGGCTATAAACATTTAACATTATGTTGACAAAAGATCAATAATAAAATAGATCCACAATTTTTTTAACCTTTTGGTATTTTTCTATATGTGATCCTTTGTTATTTAATTATCTGATGGTTTTACAAAAAAGATGGATTAATTCTATTTTTGACCCTTTGCCAACAAAATATTATTTCTTCATAACCATTTCAGTGGTGAAGCAACCATATTGAATATTTTAAAAATTATGTTAAGCCACAAACTTTATAATAATTTAAGTTTGTATTGTTCAAAAAGGATGTAATATATATTGCTTGGAGCATAAAACACCAAAGAATGTAATGAAGCTAAAAAAAATATAGCCATTGATATTCAAAGTAATAAAAAAGAACAAAATTTTAATATTTCTAAACATTTTCATATTCTTTCATAAATTCTAAATTTTCATGCACTAATTTGAAGACTATACTTTTGTTAATAAATTATTTGCATTCGTTATTAAATTTCCAATAAATTAATATATGATAACACTTACTAAGGTAATCCATCACTTGAATACTTTGTAAAATAAACTTATTAGTACCTTTTATTTTTCCTAGTAGCCCTTCAAAGTGTTTTTCATAAGTTTGCAATGAATATGTCATCCCTAATAACAAGTAGTTAATATTGATCAATAATTAGTATAATTTGAATATTATAATAAAGAACTTCAATAAAGTTTGTAGTTTATTAAAAATTACTACTAAAATAGTCACTATATACAAAATAAAATAATAAAACAAAATAAAATGTGCATGAAATGCTAAATTCATTATAAAGTTAAACTTAAAGTAGAGAAGTTAGTAGTTTAGAGTCAGTGCAATGTAGTACTATTATTTATCCTTCCTGTCAGCTTATGGCAAATTCTTCATCTTATTAGATAGAATTTACCTAAAATGTAAAATCAAGTGATTACTACAAAATGATAGCTTACAATTAAAATAATACTACAACCAAATGCAAATACAACTTACTGATTAGAGCTATTGATTAGCATCTACATGGGGAGATCTTGGCCAAACTGGCATGCTAGTTCACACTCTTGCAGAAATGTTGTGATGTTTGAGATGTATCACTTATCACACGTTCACTGTGATAAATAGCTAGAGTAACCAGACATTGGCCAGCATCTGAAGTTGTATCTTAGCTTGTATACAATTCCATATGGGACACATCCTATATGGCTATCTGCACATGTCCACTATTTGAATCCTTGCTTTATAGGTTTTTTGACTCATATTGATTCATGTTAGTATGACCAGTAAATTTAGTAATAGCTTCATCAACTGCTACCTCTCTATGCATTTGATATGCAGTTTTAAAATTTACATTGCAAAAGTCTATAATTGGCCTAAGTTTATATATTTTGTCAAAATCTTTACTTTTAGCACTTGGCATGTTTTTTTTATTATTCAAATGTAGAAAGACAATATTGAATAAAGTCCAAATCAGGTCATAATATTTGCAAATATGATTGTTTTAGTCTCATATCAGAACTCCAGATGTCATCTAATTCATGTAATAGAAACAAATATATACAGTACAATTTATTGACATTTGACTATTGGATACATATATCACATTGGGAGTTGCAATTACTTCAGTTTCAATTCCATATAGTTAAACTATATTTATTTATAGTTATAGTAACAGTGTACTATCCTACCTCCCTATAATTCCTACTTACATTCCAATCACTTTTAATTAATTAACAGTTCTTTTGATATTAAAGATAATTAGAATATGAATTGAATTATGTGAAGACAGGATAGTATATTGTGAATATTTATTATGTATTCTGTTACTTTGCACCTGAAAATCCTGTCTTGGTAAGATAACCATTAGTAGAGGATTCATAAACTAAGTTTGTCTAGTGATTTGATTGTAAATTGGAGTACTTTGTATATATGTGTGTGTGAAAGGAAAATGAAATAGGCAGACTTCTATAAACTATTAAATATAAATATATACAGCCATTTTTGTCATAAATTTTAAAAATAAAGAGAAAATATACGATTGATATATTTAAATAGATAGTTTAAAAATAATGATGTTATTTTTATATACTTTATTTTTATTAGATATTATTAAAATTATTTTTGAGAATGTATTCAAATATATATATATGTGTGAAAATCTTTACTCATGTATATTAAAGCAAAAATTTTGATAGTTAAAAAAATGTAAACGTATTTTAAATTAGGGTATATACATTTGCATATTTGTTTGTTGATAACATCGCCATTGTTCCAACATTTTCGCTTTCAAAAACCATCTTTTGAATAGTATATATCATTCAGAGATATTGCATTAATTGAGTTGGAATTCTATTCAAAATTTAGTTCTCAAGTTATTTATTACTGATTGTTCTGACCTGTGCAAGATCACAATATACCTGAATTACCTCTGCAACCTAATTGATATAATTATAATATCACCAATGAGAAAATATCTATAAAGATGAATGAATCCAAAGTTATAAGTTTCCACATTTGTGTATAATTCCTAAATAACATTTTTCATAAGTAACAGATGTAATATTCCTTTGATGTTTTAGCTTAATCTATCATCTGGTAAGAAATGTTATTTTAAAAACTGTTGTATAGGCACCAGAAACGATAGCATTGCCTACAGAATTTGAATTGAATATCAAATACTATAGACCATTGTTATCATACCATATTGTGATTCTTAAAGGTGATGCCATATATTCACTTGGGGGGTATGAAAAAATTGTTTATTTCTACCAGCATTATAAAATCACTTAAAGAAGACAATATATCTCCGATTAGTTGTTATAGTCAACATGTAAAGTTGCACTAATAGTTATAATAAAACTTTGCTAAAATTCTACTGTAGAACCATTTATTCAAAACAAGTAATCAATGGATACGATACAATTATAGCAAATAAATCCTTAGACAATTTTCTTGCTTCAATGAAAAGTATTAAATTACATACAAGCATACAGACATTTACTTGTAATATGCTAATTGTACTAATGTCAGTAAAGATTCCACCACCCAATATTTTGAGACAATGTCCATCCATTTGTTTACCTATGTAGGTCGGACACTAGGTTACCGATTATACAATTAAATGATTAAGGATCATTGATTTTTCAGAAAGTTTGAAATATACAAAAAGAAAGTATCATATGACTCTATAATTTATTTTTTTGCATAACCACAGTAATGAACTTTATGTTTCTCTATTCTAGAACCATCTATGCGACTTGCGAACCCTAAATATTCTATTTGCACAAATCTCCAGATCATTGATTGCTGCAAACCTTTAAACAAACCTTTCTTTTTTTGCTGTCTTATATTACGTTGTATTGACGAAACAGTAATATATAAAACCAACCAAGATTTCAGATTTTATCAGCATGCTTTTGCAATGTTATATCGTAACTATTTCCCAGGATAAAATTTTTAATCATCCTGCCTCATTATATACGTACTTTAAAAAAAAAAAATGTCATCATTACGTGATCTTAAAAAACGTAATAGATTTGAATTAGTTTTATAGTTTATATATGTATTACTATTAATAAATTATTAATACTGCTTTTACATTAAAATTCACAATATAAATTACGTTAAATAGAAAACTGATCTATTTGGATTGTTGGTTTATTCTCTCCCTTTCGTTTTTTCTCTTCCTCTTCGTTTTTCTCTTCTCACCTCTCTCTCTCTCTCTCTCTCTCTCTCTCTCTCTCTCTCTCTCTCTCTCTCTCTCTCTCTCTCTCTCTCTCTCTCACACACACACACACACACACACACTTGATTTCAGAACAAAGTATCACAAATGATGAAAAACGAATTTTAAATTGTAATTTTTATGCTATTTTTTAAATTAAAAATATTGCCTTGTGCAGTTTAAGTGCGGTAGTAAACTGTCAGACTCTGGAATATCGTGTGCTAGGATCAATTCCGGTGGTGGCATTTCAAGTACTCGAACTTATGAATTCTCGAAATAAGCAATAAAAAGCCTATAGAGCATATTATTATATGTGAACCTATATTTATAATTCATTATTTTGAACTCTCTGAAATATGAGTAAAGACAATCCTGTAAGTATTTAAAGAGAACTAATTCTCTTGGATGTTGAGTTAATTATCAAGTGAGATAAACAAAGAGACAAATATTATGTAAATACTAGTATTGAAAATTTCGATTTAAGCTTTAAAATATGCTTATCCATATCATCATCATGGTCAACCATTATCAGTCTACTGCAGAATGAAAGTCTCTCCAAATTTAATCCATCTTCTCTGATCTCTAGCCTTTCTTCTCCGATCTCTAGTCTTTCGTCTCCATGTCATTCCTGTACATTTTCTGATTTTATCCATCTATCTCACATGTGATCTCTTTCTGGTCTTTTACAATCTCTTGGAATCCCATTTAATATTTCAATTGTTCATCTATTATCATCTCTTCTAAAAATATGTCCAGTTCAACACCACTTCAATCTTTTAATTCTTTCAATGATGACAGTAACATCTGCTTGTTCTCTTATCCATGTATTGCCTTTTCTTAACATGCATCTCTCCATGCTTCTTTGAGTGGTCTGAAGTCTCTGTATTGCTCTTCTATTAAGTATCCAATTTTCATATCCATAAGAAAGTATTGGTAAAACACATTTATTAAAAATCTTTCTTTTCAAATACATAGGCATATTCCTTTTTAATATTGTTATTTCTACCAAAAACACTCCAATCAAGTTTAATTCTATGATTAATTTCATCCAGTATGTATCCATCTGTAATAATAATCTGATTAAGGTATTTGTATTTGTTAGCTTCTTCTAACTTATCACAATCAATCTTTATTTTCATCTTTTGGGAAAATCCATTAAACATTACTTTAGTCTTCTTAACATTTACCTTTAGTTCTACTTTCTCACTTTCATCTACTAACTCTCGCAACATTTCCTGAAACTCTGAAGCAATAATTTCAAAAACAATTACATCATCTGCAAAATCAAAGTGGCAAATAATCTCCATTTACTTTTACTCCTTTAGCTTTCCATTTTAATCCACAAATTACTTCTTGCAGCACTGCTGTAAAAAGTTTTGTAAATATGGAGTCACCCTATCTCACACTCTTCTCCATATTAACCTCTCTAATATCATTATGTAATTTAATTGTTGCTGTTTCATTTTTATAAATATTTTTCAGAATATGATATTATCCTGGGTCTACACTTTGATGATCCAATGCTTTAATCACTGAAAAAATGCTTATAGAATCAAATGCTTTTTCATAATCTACTAATCCAAAGCATAATGGTAACTCATTCATTGGTTCTTCTATAACTTCTCTCATTACTAGGATATAATCTAGTGCACTAAAGCCACTATTAAATCCAGCTTGTTCTTTTGGTTGGTTAAAATCCAATGTTTTCCAATGTTTTCCTTAGACGAGTTAAAATTATCTTGGTAAACATTTTGTATAAAACTGATAAAAGTCTGATAGGTTTGTAATTTTTAATATTCTTTATCACCTTTTCAAATATTTGTCTTAATAATGCATTCTTCCGATCATCTAATGATTAACTAATGGGCACTAAAACAAAAGTACAATTTAAAAAATGAATAAATAAAATACTGGGAATTTTTTAAAAAAATTGGAATAACAATGAATAAATTAATAAAGAAAATTCTTGAGCTAATCTATTTGAATGTATAGTACAATACATTTTTTTATTGAAAGCTAAATATTATTACACAATCGAATCAATCTTTTCCCTGCATTAAAATGTTTTTAACAGCAACTTATATATATATATAGACAGTAAAAAAAAACATAAAATCTTTCTAATAATTTTCTACAAATGTCTATCAATTGTTTTTTTTTTTTTTTGCTCCGAAATAATCTTATTTTTATATTAGTCAAAATTGCCTTATTGTGCTTGATTGGATTCATTTAGGTTTTTTTTTTTATTTCATTTTATTATAGCATTAAATTATCATATTGAACTTAAAATTGCTAATTGTCTTTTATGACGACAGCAGACAATAATATTTTTGTCTGACTGTGTCTGTCTGTCTCTCTTTCTATATATATATATTATACATTGATTTACAAATGTCAAACTCTATGCACTTATAAGATGGATACTGATTAATTCAGATAAATGCATTAATGATTATCAGTAATCACTTATTAAACTAGAAATTATCTCTAGCCTTAATATAAACGTTAAATCTCATTTACAGATTAATATATATAAATATCATTTTATTTATATCTAAACATATGGACTAAGTTCTTTTCATCTCTCTTTTTCTATATGTGATATTATTTTAAGATATATTTAAAACATCCTCTTCAATAAACGTCACATGATCACCATTTCCTATGCTTGCTTATAACTGTTATTAAAATAGGCAAAACTCTATACGTATTGTCACTCAGTGCAAACCAGTCTAATCAATGGATTCCAGAAGTCTTGTGCATAAAATCCCTATCTAGTGCCTACTCATCATCTAATATTGCCAGACTGGTTTCTGGCTGTGGCCTTCGTCAGTGACTATATACGCTAATGAGCTTGGTTTGAAAATATTACAGTGTTTTCAATTTAAAACTCATAATTTTGTAGTTAAGTAAATATAAAAGGTGGCTGCTGGAGGGTTTCATTAGATACTAAGATCTAGGTGCAGTTCTCTCAGATCCAAGACTCCTCACTGATGAAGGCCACAAGCCAGAAACAAGTCTGAGGATATTGGATGAGTAGGCACTAAATGGGGAGTTTAGGCACAAGCCTTCTGGCATCCATTGATTACTCTGGCTTGCACTGAGTAGCAATACATATAGAGAGTTTTGCCTGTTTTAACTTCCTCTTCACTATACATTTTAGAAGCTACAAAGACATCAGAAACAAACGACTCTTAAAATGCAAATCCTGTGCTAAACCAGAACTTGTCAGTTAATTCAGATCTAATGTTTTTACGTATGTTATTATTTGTTCAGTATATATGTGTTTATATAAAAATAATTAATTATTAAAGGTTTCAATTTTATGTCTGGGTTAGAGATAATCTCTAGTTTAGTAAATGATTAGTAATAATTATTAATGAGCACTTCGGAAATAAAGTTGTGGGTACAGAAAGTTTGAGACATAAATCAGGTTGTAATAATTTGGTATTCATAAATACCTAACAAATGGTAAAGACCTGAACCAAGGTATGAATACCAGGTAAATGAAATCCCCATTTTGGGATCATTTAGTCTTTTTTTCAGTTGGCTTGATACACATGTTTTAAGACTGGATGGTGGTGTAGATTTTACTTTTGTCACAAAAAGCATATGCATATATGGGTGTGTTTATCAAAAGTCATTAAAAATTAGTATCCCACTAAAAAACAAAGGTCTTTTAATATTTCTCTTTATACAATTTTTGTTGATAGTATATATATATGTATGTCAACAGATGGCATTCTACCAAAAACACCGTCAAGCGTATGTTTACATAAACGTCAGAGCATGCATTCACTATCTCTAACTTTAATTCCACTTTCAGATCATGATTTCAAGCTATTTGCTATCATCAGTGAAAGACAGGAATTTTAGAAACTAGATCTAAGCACAAACTCTGAGCATTTATGAAACAGTTTCTATTCAGCTTGCAAGCGTGAATCTTTTAGACATGTAATGTCTTCAAACTCAGCATGGCAAGCCAGATAGCTATATGGGTCTGATCTCAGTTCAGCATCACCACATAGTAGAAGCCTATGTAAACATACGCTTGACGGTGTTTTTGAGAGAACGCCATCTGTTGACATAAATACAAGCATTAGCAAGCTTTTAACTTGTTTTTTGTTTTTCATAAATGTACCTTTGAGGTCTTTCTAGCAATGATATATATTGCAGAGGCTTCTACTATGTGGTGATGCTAAACTGAGATCAGACCCATATAGATATCTGGCTTGCTATGCTGAGTTTGAAGACATTACATGTCTAAATATTCACGCTTGCAAGCTGAATAGAAACTGTTTCATAAATGCTCAGAGTTTGTGTTTAGATCTAGTTTCTAAAATTCCTGTCTTTCACTGATGATAGCAAATAGCTTGAAATCATGATCTGAAAGTGGAATTAAAGTTAGAGATAGTGAATGCATGCTCTGGCGTTTATGTAAACATACGCTTGATAGTGTTTTTGGTAGAACGCCATCTGTTGACATAAATATAAGCGTTAGCAAGTTTTTAACTTGTTTTTTGTTTTTTATAAATGTACCTTTGAGGTCTTTCTAGCAATGATATATATTGCAGAGGCTTCTACTATGTGGTGATGCTGAACTGAGATCAGACCCATATAGCTATCTGGCTTGCTATGCTGAGTTTGAAGACATTACGTGTCTAAAAGATTCATGCTTGCAAGCTGAATAGAAACTGTTTTATAAACACTCAGAGTTTGTGTTTAGATCTGCTTTCTAAAATTCCTGTCTTTCACTGATGATAGCAAATAGCTTGAAATCATGATCTGAAAGTGGAATTAAAGTTAGAGATAGTGAATGCATGCTCTGACGTTTATGTAAACATACGCTTGACGGTGTTTTTGGTAGAATGCCATCTGTTGACCTAAATACAAGCGTTAGCAAGTTTTTAACTTTTTTTTGTTTTTCATATATATATATATGTTTCATTTATTTTGTTTCTGCAATAAATTAAATTAATCATAGAATTAAACTTTTTTTTAGGTGTCAAAGCGTCATCCAGAAAGCGAACCCCGGGACAACTGCTTGTAAGGCAACTGTTCTAACCACTTGGCCACCAACGCTTGACTAGAATTAAACTTGGATGAAGTTTTTTTGATAGAATCAACTTAATATTAAAAGGAAAAATGCCTATGTGTTTGAAAAGAAATATGTTTTTAATAAATGTGTTATACTAGTTCTTAGTTATGGATCTGAAGTTTGGACGATCAACAGAAGAACAATAAGCAGACTTCAGACAACCCACTCAACAAGGTATAGAAAGCTGTATGTTACGAGTAACAATAAAGGGTTAAAATGAAATATATACGTAAGAAAACAAACGTATATTATTGACATTATTGAAATAATTAAGAGATTGAAATGAAACTGAATTGAATATATTGCTAGAAGAGATAATAATAGATGGACGGTTGAAATCTTAAATTGGATCCCAACGAAATTGTAAAAGACCTAGAGAAAGATCACATATGCGTTGGATGGATGGATGGACGAATTAAGAAATTTTGCTGGTATGATGTGGAAAAGTAAGCCTACAGATCTGACAAAATGGATTAAACTGGGAGAGACTTTTATTCTGCTGAGGATCGGTAATGGCTAAAAATAATGATGATTATGTATTCATACATACACAACAAAAAAAAAAGTTTACATTTTTTAAAATAAAATTATGGCAAGCTTATATAATTTATAAAAAGTGAATAAAACTTATTTGTTAAAAGCAAAGAAAACTTAATGAAATCCAACATCTTTCATTATCTTCTTAATAATTTATTTTAACTAACAATTTTCTGTCGTTTACATATGTATTTGTTTTTATTCATCTTTTTGACAGTTCACTTATTTGTTTAGCGATGTTATTTATTACTAAAATCATAATAACATTTATTTTTAAAAAGCTATTATTTCGCTGGGTTTTTTTTTTTTTTTTTGCTCATTTGTTTTAAAGATTAATTTTTAAAGAAATTATATAATTAAAAAAATGAACATTTGTACAACAAAAAAAAATTATATATGTTTATAAAAATAATAGGATAACTGATAACTTCTTTAAAAAAATAAAATAAAATATTGTATATCATTTGCAATGACATGCAGAAACCTTTTAAAATACGGTACGCATATAAGTTCATTAGTTTGTTAAATGGCACACTTTTAAAAAATTTTATTATAAATTTTAAATTGCGTTCAAAATGTAGCAGCAGTACCTATTTTCTGCCAAAATGTAGGTTTTATATCTCAGCCAAGACTATCTACTAAAATATCCTTGTTTTATTTCTTTCCATTTTAATGTATTGACCTTATTGAAAAAATTAAAAAATTGGAGTTGGGCTGGACATATTGCTAGAAGAGATGTTAATAGATGGGCAATTGAAATCTTAAACTGGATTCCAAGAGATTATAAAAGACCCAGAAAGAGACCACATGTGAGATGGATGGATGAAATAAGAAAGTGTGCAGGAATATGGAGAAGAGAAGCTAAAGATCGGAGAAGATGGATTGAAATTGGAGTGACCTTTATCCTGCAGTGGATGGATAATGGTTGTTGATGATGATAATGATGACTTACAAGAATCATTAGTATAAGCTACGAATATGGGCACATGAAGCTCCTAAAAGTGCTAAGCAACTAGTACTTTGTAATATGGCTTCATGTATGTGCGTTTCAAGTACAATATATAGATTTTTTTCTATTGTAAAAAAAAAAATCATTACAACCTTTTTATGGGTTATCTAATAATTTGTTTATATTCTTATCTATATCTTTCAACAACATTTTTAATAAATCTTTTATGCTTTCCATTTAAGCAAGTGGCGGTTCCATTTACTCATCTCTTTTACTTTACCATGAAATAATACTTATTTTTTGATTTATTTAATACTTATAATTTTTTTTCTCATGTGTCATAGCGTCAGCCGGAAAGCGAACCCGGGACAACTGCTTGTAAAGCAGCTGTCGCTGACCTCTCGACCACCAATGCTTGATTAATACTTATAATTTTAATCTCATCCTTCCAATATTTTTTTCTTCTCCAAATCCTTATCTGCTCCATGTAGAACAACATTTTGAACAAAATCTATTAATTGATCTTCTCACTTCCAGCTAAAATGGATCAAAAAGGAAGCATTTGCTTTATTGAAAATCCGTTTATACATTGGAATTCCTATCTAATTTGTTGACTTTTTTAATCATCAATTAATTCCATCTTTTTAAATTTTTAAAACATCAACATAATCCATAATTTCCAGCCTAATTGTCATTTATAATCATTTATCTTCTCTATCCATTTTTATTATTTTAATTAATTACATCTAACATTTAAGTTAATATTTACTTTTAAGAACAACTGCCATAATAAATTAGTCTGAAGTAATAATTTATTTTTCTAATTTTGATTGCACTCTGGCATATTCCCTTTGATCTCACAACCATCTCAATCAGGGATGTCCAATATATTGACATGTCTAGATTTCATTGGAAAAAGAAGAGTCATCTTGGGCTTCACATTAAACACACAAATACTATTGAATAAGCTGATCTTAACAGCATCCTACATAGGAATGCAAAATTGTATAAATTTAAAATAAATTGATTAAACAATACAGATATATGTATTAAAGAACTCCAAACATGGATATAACATCTATAAAATTTACAATCCAATCCATAGATTCTACAACAAAATGAAAAATTGTCTATACTGAGTGGGAGGGTAAAAAGATAAAAATCAAGAAAGTTTGGACCATAGCCAAGATTAATTTATGATAAATAAAAAAGACTCTAGCATGTCTCTCTGAGAAGATTTAAATAAAAATTCAAATAAAATAATAAATTTACATGTACAGTATTTAAATATAATCAAGTATACATAAATACCATCATACCAGCAAACTTACTTATTTAATCTATTCAGATTACACATCATTTTTGTTAGGTTTTTGCAATCTCTTATAATTCAATTTAAAACTTTAACTGTTCACCCATTGACATCTGTTTTAGCAATATATCCAGTCCAGCTCCAACCCAATCTCCTAAATTTTAAATGGTATCAGCAGTGATATCTGTTTGTTCTCTTGCCCATATATTTCATTTTAATCTTTTCTTGTTACTCTTAATATATATTTCTCCATACTTTGTTCAGCAGTGTAAAATCTCAGTATTACATTTTCTAATCTCAGACCCATAGGTAAGAACTGAGAAAAATATATATTAAAAACCTTTACTAAGCTCCAAGTATTGTTTAACTCTATGCTTAATATGATCCATTATGTTTCCATCTGTATTATTAATCTGGCAATGGTATTTAAAATTATTAATTTCTTCTATTTTATATTTATTAATCTTTAGTTTCTTCTTCTGAGAAAACCCATTGAATATTACGTTTGCCTTTTTAGGATTTATTTTTATTCCTGTTGCTTTCATTTGATAACTGTTGCAACATTTCCTGAAGTTCTGAAGTATTATTTGCAAAAGCAATCACATCAACTGCAAACTCAAGAAGACTTATATAATATTCATTTACTCTTATTTCTTTAGTTTCCTACTTCAATTCACAAGAATTGCTATAAAGTTTTGGAGACAGCTATATCCTATCATATATTCTTCTCAATGTTAATCTTAATATCAATTCATAATTTATTTACTAAAGCATTTTGATAATAATTTTCAGAATGTGACACTATCTGGATTCTACATCTTGATGAGCCAAAACTTTAATTCCTATGTAAATAGGTAGACAATCAAATGATTTTCATAATCTATAAATCCAAAGATAACATTCACATATATACTGGTCCTTTTTATAACTTTTCTCAATATTTGGATATGATCCTCTGTATTAAAATAGTTTTTAAATTCAGATTATTCTTTTGATTGGTTATAAGTCAAAGTTTCTATAGACAAGTTGTAACCATCCTCCTGAACATTTACTATATAGAAAAGCAGCGATGACTTAAATTTCTAATAACTTCTTTATCATCTTTTTTAAATATCAGTATTACTAAAAAATATTTTAAATGAATTATTATCTTTATCTTTTAGATATTTATTATGTACCTTTGTCAAAAAGAAATCCATTCCTTTATCTGATTTTTTTACAAAAGTAATTCCATCAATTTCTGGAGCTTTTTTTATTTATAAATTTAATTACGTGTCTCATCTCTTTAATTAAAATGTTGGGAAATTCAGAAAATGACATAAATGTAAAAGATATCAAGTTTTTTTGTTCTTTATGACCACATAATTCTCTATACTATTCTACCACACATTCTGTGATGCCTTCTCTTTTTCTACTAATAGTTTCATCTTTTCATTTTACTGCTAAAACAACTTTTCTTCCTATACCTATATGCTATTACACACATTTGAGACTCCTATTCTATGTTTTTTTTTGCCAATTCACAATTATTATTATTATTATTATTATTATTATTATTATTATTATTATTATTATTATTATTATTATTATTATTATTATTATTATTATTATTATTATTATTATTATTATTATTATTATTATTATTATTATTATTATTATTATTATTATTATTATTATTATTATTATTATTATTATTTTGTAAGTCTCTATATATTATTTTTTTGCATGAATCATTTTTGAAGTTTTTCATATTATATATTGCTTTGTTTCTATAAGCCATTTATTAGTATATTGCTGTTTACTTTACTAGATTTCTTTATCATAGTTTTTAATAAAATATTGATTATCTTTTTATTGATTTCAATCAAGTCTGAAGTCTTTAAAAATATTGTAAATGATTTGCAAATTGTAATTTAAATTCAGTGGAATATTTTTGAAGGTTAGAAATATCATTAGTAAATACTAATGTTTTTATTATCTATCATTTTCCAATTTTGTATTGACATTATTTTACAATTCATTAATTGTAATTAGAAGGGATTTGAACTCAGATTTTCAAGCTCTTTATAGCTATCGATTCCATCTTATATAACAACTCCATCTTATATAACCAATAGACACGAGTTCAAATACCTTATAATTACATTAAGTTTAGTATAGACAATATACTTGTATTTAAATATTACTTTTCTAATTGACAATTGCTTTTAACATTATAACTTTGCTATTTTTTGATTTTGATGCTTCCATTTGGCATTTGTTTTGGAATAAAATCACAATGTGAAGTTTTCCTTTTTCTACAAACTCTGCAAATCTCTGTCCTTTTTCGTTTCTGTAACTATAACCAAATATATCAACATAATTTTCATATTTTAATCTTTTACTAATTCTAACATTAAAGTTCCTCTTGACAATTTTAAAATGTTGTTTGATTTAATTGACAGTATTTTGTCCATTTATATAAAAAAATTTATTTCTCTGCATTTTGATATCGTCCATCAATTTGAATAACTAATCTTATCACTGTGTCTGATCTCCTCTCACTCTCCACAATGTTCTTCTTTTTATGTTAAATGAATTCCATTTTACTTCCAAAATTTGTGACTGTAATAAAGTATGTCCATTTTTTAAACCAATTGCTTCTTCACTTTTTTTTTTTTAATTTCACAAAATTCAACAATATCCCATTTAATATAAGTCAGTTCTTCAAATCAAAGAATGATTTCTTAAAGAATAGAATGATTTGTAAATAAATGTTTTTGATAGTAGATTGAGGTAAGTTTGTTCATCCAAAGCATCTAGAGTTTTTTTTTTTGTGGTACATAATCAAGTCATAATTTATTTCTAAAAAATATGGCAACAGATAACATGCTACAAATCATCTTTTCATGATCTAACTATTGATTATTTTATTCAAAATCAAAATTTAACAAATGTAAGAGAGAAAGTTATCCATTTAAAATAATAAAATTAATTTAGTAGCAAGAACCTTTTTAATACAGAAGTTTTTAATTATTCTCACTAGAAAAGTTAAAGAAGAGAGAGAAAGCATTGACAGTTTTGCATTCTAGGATCATGAAAATCAAAACATTCTATCCATCAAAAGATTTGTGATCACAAACATAACATTGAATACAACAATAATCGAAAACCAGGAAAAGACTTTTAGATAAATAAAGATATCTTTAAAAACGAAAATAAAGTTGGATATTAAAAAAAATATAAAAAATATATATGCTTTAATATGCTTTAAAATTATGATTCTGGCATGGACATTTTTTTATAATTCCATGAACTGCAAAAAAAATGAAATAATTAATAGTTTGATAAGACTTGAACTCCTGTCTGAGCATAAAAAAATGAAATATCATAATATCATTTAGCAAGCTTCAATGTCACATTCCCATAACACCTATTGTGACACCTCCACCAACATCTGGTTGCTACAAAATATACACATTCAAATACCTCTGCATCCTGTTGGTAAATAACACCTATTAGCAAATACACACTCTGTTATCACCCAAAACTCTTTCTGCTCTATGATCAACAATAAACAACTATTATGTAAACTCCAGAGATGATCCCTTGAGCCAAATTATTTGATTTTCTAATCTGACTTAATCTGCATGCCTTATCTACCTTGTACTTTATTAGATATTGATGCCTGAAAAAATACACTGATCCATTCTATGAACTGTGCCATGCAGTTAAACAAAATTCATAATCTGACCTTAAATACATACAGTTAACCAAAACTCTCAATTTAGCAAATAAGTTTATATCAAAAGATTACCACACTCATAGCCCAGGCAATGATATCATTTGCATTTTGGTATACTCAGTGTACATTTGCTCTAGGAAATAATACCAGATGACATACATCCACATTTATAAGCAAACGTAAGCAACTTACAGATAGGGATTTCAGAATTGCTCCTCCAAACATACATATGGCAATTTGGTCTTTTCTCAAGAAACCAGCAAGTCTCTAGTTTAAAACAGTACAAACAACTTTTCAACAGTTAGTGTTGCCAGTTTTTATATATTGAACTATGCTCTAGCAATCTGAAGATAGAACTTAAGTTTTTTTGCAGATATATTAATAATTAAAAACTTTGATACTTAAATATAAATTACAAATGATTGATGTAACTTTAGATTTTGAACAATTGAAACCCGGGGGGGGGGGAGATTGTCACTGTAATCCTTGCAATGAAATCTGAATAATTTTTGTAAACAAAGTTTATTAAAATTATTGTTGTTGAAACATTATAATAATAATAATAATAATAATAATAATAATAATAATAATAATAATAATAATAATAATAATAATAACAACAACAACAACAACAATAATAATAATAACAACAACAACAACAATTTCACAAATATAGATTAACCTTTGATCAAATAAATTATCTTTGACATTGCTTTAAATATAATAATTATTCGTTAGTACTATTAATATATTATAAAACTTATCTTTCTTTTCTCTCTCACGCTTTATATACATATATATTCTTGTGCATAATCGTTTCTGAAAGTTTCAGTGAAAATTAAATGGAATAGGTATGTTTAAAACTTTAGTTGTTCAGTGGTTATACTTTTAAAATGTCATGTAACTTTTTTTGAACTATTTTTCTGTTGTAGAATGTTAATGTTTTGAAAACTGAGTAATGGATAATTATTATTATATAATTATGGTTAATCAAATTAGAAAAATGTTGTATGTGGTTTCATTTTTATCATAGTGCATTAATGCAGTACAATTAGAGAAAGGATTTGATTGCCAGAGTAAAGATTCACTTAAAAGCTTTATTAAAAAGTATAGAAAAAGCCAATTTGTTTTAGTTGATGTAAAGCTAAAAGGGTAGTTTTTTATGTATATATTTAAAAATAAAAAATCTTTAAACTATTAATTTTTCAACTAACCAAATCTGATAACATAATCTGAGCTTTTATATTTAAAATTCAATTTTAACCAACAAACACATTTTATTTTTAAAAAAAAAACATGAAAACAAAATTTAAATAATTAATATGCCATTAAAAAAGTTCACAGTTATCAAATGTTACTTATTATTATTACTATTATTATTTTAATATATATTCTACAGTTACTTTTTAAAATAATCTTACGTTGTATGTAAAGTTGTTTTTTTCAGAAGTCTGAATAAGTAAATAGATAATAGAGTATTATGACTAATCCTGTCGTTACCTCTTCTATACTTTAATTAAATGAATAATTTAAATTGTTGCTAATTAAAAATAAATTTAATATATACCAATAATAGTCTCAGAGCTTAAAATATTTAATATTTTCCCCATTAATGTCAGATTTCATCGGGTTTCATCATTTTAACGATGAGATTCTTATGGGCAGTGTATCAACACTTATGCTTTTTGGACTCAAAATCATAAAATAATCATGACCATGCTCGGAAATTTGTCATTTATAAATAACCACCTCTTTAGGTTTATTCTGTATTTAATTCCTCGAGTCATGATAAAGTTCCAGCTTCTATATCATAAGCTCTTTGGATTTGTATATACTGATTATATATGTAGATGCACTGATAATAACAAAACTTGAAACTATATGAGTGCTCCAGTTAAAAGATGACTGGTGAATGATGCTCCCTCAAATGTTATCTGCAATTCCATTTCTGAATCAATGAATGTGTTACACAGCAACATAGTTTAATTGGTTACCACAAAAATCTTGAAGTGTTAATATGCCTGGATTGTGGTTTACACATAAAATGTGACAGTGTGATTCATACTTTAATTTTGTTTTAAATTGAATAAAACTGCTACTGAGGCTTTTGAAATAATACAAATGCTGTATGATAGTGAGGTCATTGCTTCAAATGATTTGAAAGAATTTACTACATCAGGGAGAATATAAAAGATGATCTACAATAGTAGAAAGCATGCTATCACATTTTATGTCTGAACACATGATTCAGAAATACTATAATATTAAAAAAGTTTGTGATAAATAGTTCAACTATATTGTTATGTAATGCTTGCATTAATTCAGACAGAAATATTCCTTCAGACAGCTTGAACAAAGAATCTGTCATTTTTCCTCTGGAGCATGTAATTAATGGAAGAATATCTATCTCAGCTTATGAATATATAGTACTCTACATGTTTAGAATGGATTGATCCTTGCTAAATATATAGAATATTACTTATATATATATATATATATATATATATATATATATATATATATATATATATATATATATATATATATATATTGTAACTGAATTAAAATTAGTAGCAATTATTAATTATTAAAATATGTTCATAATCTGTCACTTGTAACAGTATGAATAATATTGTAATGATGAATTATAAAAAGGCTGTTAAAAGACTGTTACCTTTATAACTGATTACAATCTATATATATTGATGGATGATAAAATGATAGTTGCTATAATTCAATAACTAAATATAACATTATAGCCCGATTGCAACTATCCTAAACATTAATTATGTCACATTAGTAATGAAATAAATAAATTAACTCATTTCTTAGTACTTAAAATAACAACAGTGAAATTTAAAACTATCATCATTAAATATTTAATGATATTTAGATATTGGGGAAGTCATTTGAACAATAAAACATACTGGTCATTGTCATCAAATAAAATAATATTAAATATAGTAACTGAATAAAATTACCCACTGTGAGATCCTTGGAGTGCATTTCGCTTATCTCCAATAATAGGTTCTTTTAACAAAGAATCCTTCCTATTTTTCTTTCCAACTATATAAGACCATTCATGGTCACACGCACACACACTGGTGCTATTCATGACAACTTATATATATATAAATATCATATAAAGTTAATATGATGAAGGTGGAAAGGGATTAAATCACTCTTTATTCAGTTTAGCTAATACATGTGTTTTCACATGAGTGCCACTAGATTGTTTTGAATCTAGATATCTGTTTAGAGTGTACTGAGTTCAAACTCATTCGGTACATTTTTATCACACATGACTTGAATGACTAATGAAAAAAAATGACACTCTTATATTATAATCATGTCAATAAAATCATAAGATCCCCATATCACCAAAAATTTATATACATCAAGACTCTTATAGATATTGCTAGCTCATTTTATGTATATTGATGAACAGACAAGTATAATCTTATTAATGGCTTCTAAACAAGCATCGTGAAGACCATTACTGATATGGATGGCCATTTAACTAGATTATTTAACTTAATTATTTATTACAATTTAAAGGTAATAATGATGATGATAATAATAATGATGATGGTGATGATATCATAATAATAATAATGATAATAATAGTGATGATGATACCAGCCATAGCTTATAAATAAACTCACAACAATAAATTTATCTTTATAAACTCGTAAGCATTTTTAAAAATCATCCCACGTCAAACTGGGATTTAATTATTACATTCACTAGCATTTATATAAGTTTATTTACTAAAATACTTTTATAGTTAAAACTAGGATTTAATAATACTAGTGATGATGACTGATCATCGTGAATCTCTATGCATGATATTCAACTTTCTATAAATCCTTATTTACTAAATATATTAATTATGTTAAACATTAAGTTTACTGATTATAATTTATTAATCAATAATGATGGCGATCATAACTCATGTATAGTATTATTTGAAACATTGTTTTAAATCAATAATATATCCATCTTTGATGAGGATGATCAAAACTCATGGGCATAACATAATTTTAGCTTTCTTTATACACCTATAATTATTAAAATTTGGTTATTATCAAGCCTAATCCTTAAATACCTAAATGTAAATCAACATTCTAGTTTACTTAACATTTTGCGAGCGCTTTCTTAATATTTGCGAATGCTTGCTCAATATTTACGAATGATGATTCTTAATATCTGCGAGCGATGATGATGATGATCATTTAAAACAATAGAATTAAGACAAGAAAAATACAACAATATTTTTAATAAGAACTCGGAAATCAATTAAGATATATAATTATATTTTATTAATACTATTACTCTTTCTTTCTTTAAAATCAAATTTACTAATTAGATAAATGGCTTATTATTACATTAATTCAATACAAAACTAACACAAAATTTTATATACAAGTTCGTCATTTTGGATAATTTTAAAATAAGCTGGCTTAAAATGACATTTAAAAAAATATATATTTCATGCAATGCTTATTTAAGACTTTCCTAATTTATTACAAAAATAAATTTCATATGTAACCTGTGTTTTATTTCACTTCCATTCATATGTAAGCCTTGCTTTATAATTTCTCATATTTAAACTAATTATGTATAACCCATTCTTTTTACGTGTTTGTATAAGCAGTTACACATGCACACATTCGGTAATGTTAACACATATGTTTAAAATGTATACCCCTATATTAGAGATGCAACCTTTTAGCAAAAGAAAATAAAATACATATCAATTTTAATATGCACCTGATAAAAAAAAAAACATTATAAATGCATATATTTGTAGGTTGCTCATTATCATAACAAATGAAGAACAATAAAAAAAATATTACAATATATAATATAAAAAACAATAATAAAAAAAAAATGAAAATTTAAGTTTAAAGATTTAAACTGTGTTTGTGTTATGTTATGTGATATTGAGAATAACTTTCGATAAACAAGCCTTTAATGTTTCTGTATCAAAGAAAAAAAATAATGCTTTGACCAATAAATTAAGGTTTACTTTTAATAAGCAATAATAAAAGATCTGTTAAGGAAAGTTCATAGTTACCCGATTACTTTCACTTCTTATAAATGTCCCGAGTTTGAATTTTCAGACTGCTTGTCTTTGCTCCATTTAAAAAAAAAAAAAAATTCTTGCAGATACTTTTAAGATAAACATGAATTAATTGACTTGCTGGTTTCCATAATTTTAAAATTATTTATTGCTGATACTTTTGGTAATGCTGAATTTGTTGACTGGTTTGCTTCTAACTTTTTCAAAAAGAGTTATTTCAAATACTTTTAGATAAGTATGAACTGGTGGATTTGCTTGTCTCTCCCATTTTAAAAAAAAAATCGTGTAGACACTCTAGATGAATATAAAGAAAATTTTAACAAAAATTTGGTTGATAGCTTAATCAAATCTATTCACAAGGCCTTTATACATTTTTCTTTTCCTCTTCTTTCCCCTTCTCCCTCCATCCAAAGGTAATGAGCTTAGAATAGACCAGGAGCCAGAAAAGAAGCATTTCAAATATCTTGTGTGGTTGGCTTTAAACTCGATCATTTTGTTGGTTATTATTTGACTGGTATATGAGTCCATAGACAGATCAGTGAGTTTAACCCATTCTGTATTAATAAGGAAGCAGAAAAAATGGTTTTAGCAATGCAAATTCATTATATTATACACAGCAAAATATATTAATATCATTTCATAGAATTGTTAATAACTTCCTCCAATAAATTCAATTTTGTTCCATTTTTTTCTTTCTTTTCTTAATCTTGCTGGGAATTACTTATATATATGCACATCTTTATCTATACTGACTTTAAAACAAGAGTCATTTTTTTCTTCCTCAACTTTTAAAGAGTGAAAAAAAAAATATCAAATCGCTCACTCTCTTTTCATAACATTAAAAAAAACTGACTGCCTTTTCCCAACATTAAAAAAAAATGCTTGTCCTCTGAATATTGTTTCATTCATTTATATTGCGAATCTTGGTCAAAGAAAAAATGACCACCTGCATATCTTATCTTGAGATAAAAGATCAAAAAAAATCAGAGTTTGACAAGTTGATGTTCTATCGCGATTTTACAGGAAAATTAATAATCACGTTTTATTACATCAAAGCACCCCCTTTATAAAAATAACCTTAGATACAGATAACAAACAATAAAGCTGGCAATCTATAGTCACTAAAAATAGGTGTTAAAAACATTTTATGTTTAAACAGACGTTCCTATTCTTTCACACTCTTTTGCATGTGTACATTTTCAAATCTTAATCTCTTATCTAGATCACTTTATTTGACACTTTCTTTCTGATCTGCTTTATTTTAACCAAAAATAATGTTAAATAATTTAACACCTTATTTAATAAGAAAATATAATAAATCAATATTAAATATTATTTCTCATTGCATTCTCTTTACAACTGCTTATTTATTAAGTATTTATAAATTTATATATAATAATAAATACACACATGAATCCATATATATAAAAGAAAATTTTTTTTTTAAATAATATATCTGTGTGTTTGAAATGAGTCATATACATACAATATATATATATAGTAGAGAATGGTTTGCTCCTCTTAATTAAAAATACATTTAGCTATGCTCATTTTGTGCTTATTACACATAAATAATTCTGGAGACATAATTATTTTGCATATTTATAAATATGTTAAAAACTTGTTTAATTCTTTGGTTATTTCAAATATCAAATTTTTCTTTCTGAAAATGATTGACATCTTATCTTAATTAACAATATTACAATTTTAAAAAATGGTGCCTTTTTACAAGACTGTCAATAAGAATCTTTTATTATGGATGGTGTTTTACAATAAAAATATTTCTAACCCTAATTTTAAACTTTTGGATCCCAAACAATGCTTTGAAATATGAATTCACATTTCTTTCATAAAAATATATAATTAAACTTTCATTTCCAAAGTTCGATTCAAAATCAAAATTATTGAAAAATTTAATTTGCTTTAAGTTATATATGTTTTGTAAATGTAGCTATGTTTCTCAGTATTAAATTTTTTTTTTATTTACACTAAAATATTGTTTATATAATTATTTTTTTACATTTTAGTTTACTACTTACAACAATATAACATTTTTTTCAATTGAAAGTAAATGTGATGTGATGTGATGCACTGTGACTTCTCCTTAAACAAAGTCAGGAATTTCTCAGCAACTATGCCCAGAGAAACCTGTCAACTACTTTATCTTCCATTCCCACTCTAAATTTCCCCATATTCTGATCCATCCCATTTCCACAACATAATCTTTGTCAACTCTATAGCCTTTATATCTAAATCCCTCTTATCTTTTTCCAAACCCAGCATAAAAACCAATAATCCATTTTCTATATAATCACTTTTTTCAAATTTATTCTTCCATAACTTCATTATTTGTACCTTTCTGTTTTCAAACATTTACATTTAATTAACAGATGTCTAATATTTTCTATTCCCTCCTTACACAATTTACAGACTAAATCACTTATATTTTTTCCATTTACTTGTATATTATCTTGTTGCTAAAGATCCCATTCTAGTCTTAAACAATAAACTACTTTCCTTACTATTATCATATATTAACTCTCACCTAATATTTTGTTTACTTCTATATTAAATTCATTTTACTCTCCATACTAGTTCTCCATCTCTCTATCTCTCTATTCTTTATTAATGAACTTATTCTTTTATCCCATTCCTTACCACTATAACACTCAACAATCATCCTAACACAATCATCCCATCTTTTGTACAAATATACTGATATAAATTCTTTATCCAATTTTTTTGCATACTGCATTACCTTTCTCACCCATCTTGTTGCCTGCTTTTTATTTGTAACCCAATTAAATACTATTTTGGCTATTCTTTTGTTTTCCATAAACGGCAATCTATCAAACATTTTCATTTTATTTTTTGCATCTCTCATATAAAAACTTGACCATCCCATTTCTCCTTGAATTGCCTCCCTTGCTGTTTATACACTTGCATCCAATGCATGTCTTTCTACTTCCCTTTGTACTTTTTCTAAATAATCTAATACCCCTTTATTAGCACATAATGCATCATTACCATATGTTAACCCTGATAGTGCAACTCCCTTCCATATAATTCTAGCAACATCATATTTATTATATGAAAACACAGTTAATTTCTTTATCAATCCCTTTCTTTTTTTTGCTTCATTTATCAACTTTTTCCCCATTCATAATAATATTAAAAAAACATGAGCGAACTCTATTGTAATGTTATTGCAATAATAGTAGTGTGATAATAAGCTTCCTATAATTTAAGTTTTAGTATATTCACTTTAACTATTAGCTTCTACTATTACCACTTTGACATGAAGTTTTTAAATCAGAACTAGGACAAAAAATAATATATATAACAATCAGTGTCATAATTTTATAAAATTAGTTGGTTGTATTTATATGATCATAGAGACAGATCATCATTTTCGACTATTATCAACTGCAGGGTGAAAGTCTCTCCATGTTCTGTCCAGTTTCTCTGATCTTTAGCCATGCTTATCCGCATCACCCCAGCACACATCATTATTTTATCCATCCATATCCCATGTAATCTCTTGCTAAGACTTTGACAGTCTTTTAGAATTCAGTTTAAGATTTCAACTGTCCATCTTTTATCATCTCTACTAGCAATATGTCCATCTCAATTGCACTTCAGTTTCTTAATTCTTTCAATGATGTCAATAATATCTGTTTGTTCTCTCAGCCATGTATTTCATTTTAGATCTCTCCTTGTTGGACCTAGCATACATCTCTCTATATTTTGTCAAGTGGTCTGAAGTCTCTGCATTGTTTTTATATTAAGTGTCCAAGTCTCAGATTTGATAAAACACAATTATTAAAAACCTTCCTTTCAAACACATAGGCATATTCCTTTTTAATATTAAGTTCTTTCTAACCAAAAGCACTTTAACCAAATTTCATCCTATGATTAATTTTATTCATTATGTGTCCATTTTTAATAATAATATGACCAACATATTTGTAGTTGTTAGCTTCTTCTAACTTATTATAATCAATCTTTATTTTCATCTTTTGAGAAAATCCATTGAACATTATCTTTAGACTTTTTAACATTTACCTTTGGTCTTACTTTCTTACTTTCATCTAATAACTCTTGCAACATTATTTGCGAAAACAACTACATCATCTGCAAAATCTAAATGACTTAAATAATCTCAATTCACTTTTAGTCCTTTCACTTCTTATTTTAATCCACAAAATACTTTTTGCAGCACTGCTGTAAAAGATTTTGGAGATATAGAGTGAACCTGTCTTACACCCTTCTCAATGTTTTCCTTCCTAGTATCATTATGTAATCTAATTGTTTCTGTTGCATTTTATAAATATTATTTAGAAATATTACAATATTCTGGGTGTGTGCCTTGATGATCCAATGCTTTAATCACTGAAGAAATGCTTATAGAATCAAATGCCTTTTTATAATCTACAAATCCAAAGCACAGTGGCAGCTCATATTCATTGGTCCTTTCTATAATTTCTCTTAATACTTGGATATAATCCACTGTATTTATAATCACTTTTAAATCCAACTTGTTCTTTTGGTTAATTATAATCCAAATTTCAATATAGATGACTTGTAATTATCTAGCTAAAAATTTTGTATAGAACTGACAGAAGACTTGTAGGTCTATAATTTCTAATATCTTCTTTATCATCTTTTAAAACTATTAATATTAATACTGCATTCTTGCAATCATCTTGTACATATTTATCATTTAGACATTTGGTATATAACTTTACCAAAAAAATTATATTTCTTCATTTACTTCTTTTAAGATATTGATTACAATTCCATCAATATCTGGAGCTTTTCCTTTCTTCATAGATTTAATTCCCTGTCTCACTTTTTTATTTAAAATCCTGAACAATTCAGAAGATATAGTGGTTGTAGGAGATACTTTTTCTTGTTCTTTATTGCTATATAATTCTTGATAGAACACTTCTATACATTTCAAGATGTCATCTCTCTTTTAGTAATAGTTGTATCTTTTATTCTTATTGCAGAAATAAGTTTCCTATCAATACCAAAATGTTGTTTTACACTCTTTAGACTTTTCTTTTCTTGCATAACTTTCCTTACTAATTCACAATTATACTTTCTTATATCATTATCAACTCTTTTACACATCATTTTATAAAATTCTACATATTCAATCCTCCTTCATGCATCATTTTTATACTTTTTCATATTCATTTTTTTCTTCATAAATTGCCTTGTTTCAATTGAAATTTTATTGATAAGTTGCTGCTTTTTGAACCAGCTATTTTTGTTGCAGTTTTTACAAGTGTACCAGTTATAAACAATGTGAATTGCCAATTCCTCTACAAGCTTTATGATAAATGCTTCGCCAGAGCCAGCACTTAAAATATCTCTGTCAGGAATACCTCCCCAAACCCCTGACCATGGTTTTGTGCTTTGGCACTCCTCAGAGAGGTGTCAGGGTAGGTTCAGACACTAGATCTAAAAATACCAACCCAAAGCCAAGCACTTATCTAAAAGTTATCTATTGAGTGGAAAATCTGAAATTTTCAGACATCTACATGTCTTCAAACCCAGCTATCCAACTTAAATAGCTATATGGGGCTGATAGATCTTCAGACATACCATATATTAGTAGTCTTAGCAATATAAAATTGCATAAGACTTATGGCAACTATAAATAGTGGGTTTGAAGACATGTAGATGTCTGAAAATTTCAGATTTTCCACTCAATAGATAACTTTTAGATAAGTTCTTGGCTTTGGGTTGGTATTTTTAGATCTAGTGTCTGAACCTACCCTGACACCTCTCTGAGGAGTGCTAAAGCACGAAACCTTGGTCAAAGGGTTTGGGGAGGGGTTTCTGACGATATTTTAAGTGCTGGCTCTGGCTCTGCATTTATCATAAAGCTTGTAGAGGAATTGTCAATCCAGGTTGTTTATAACTTACAAGTTTAAGGGATAGGGTCAAGTGATCTATGACTCTTATTTTGACTATTTAAAGTACCTGTTATCTTCCTATTGATTTTGTTCAAATCTGAATTATGTTCAAAATGTTAGTATTTTTGCAAGTTCTAATTTAAATTCTTTGGAATGTTTTTGAAGGTTAGAAATATTAACTGTGAATACTGTTTTTTTTTTCCCAATAATTTTTATCTCCCCAGAGGCCAATATTTAAGGATATATAATTGAGAAGTAATTTTCTTAGTTCAGCCAAATTTATTTATATTCAATTTTTTTATAATCCTAAGACTTTCCATTGCTATTATCCAATAAGACTACATAATTAATAATAAAACTTCTGACTACTACTAGGATCATTAAACATTTCAGTTTATTGGATTGTTAATTATAACTCTGAAGTCATCAAAGTGTTAAAAGTTTTATTTAAAAATATTAGACTGACCTTCCTATCATTTTTATTGAGAATTGAATAATACTGCATTTTTAGACCATATATTATTATCTATGTTGATATTGTTTAATTATAGAGACTATTTTCATGTAATTATATATATATATATATATATATATATATATATATATATATATATATATATATATATATATATATATATATATACACATTCTTTTATATAATATATATATCATGGCATATGTTTGTGTTCTATATATGAAAAAGTACCTGACACCAGTGTCGGACTTTTTTTTAAACAATATCTATAATATACATAATATATTTTGAAAAAATATCAACCCATATGCCTGAAGTCCCTTCCCTCTTTCTTCTGGTGTTCTTTATCCAATCTCAAATAAATATTTTCACACTCATTAGTATTAGTAATAGTTATATGAGAGATGCGAAAGATTATTAAGTTAAATCAGACAAATCACACTCAGCTTCATCACCCCCCTCATTCTCTACCACTCTCACACATAATATAATAGTTTTTCTATAATTAGGATTTTTCTTATTCCTTACAATTTCTACATATGAAAAATTCTTTAGATACATTGAGAAACACATTGGGACACTTAGCATGAAAAAATGTGAAAAAATCCTCAAATTTAATAAAATTTAAATATAAATCCTTTTTTAAAAATTATTTTTTTAAAAATTCTTGGTTTTTTTGGATTTTTTTTTTATTAAAATTATTATTGTTTTTTTTTTACCATTTTTTTCCCTCTTTTAAACCCTTTTTCTTGCTTTTTCATTCTGTTTGGAAAGTCAACATATTTGAAATTAAAGTTTTATAATATTAAAAAACCCCGCAAAATATGTATTTTATATATTTAACCCGTGCAAATCTTCGTTTTAACATATATATATATATAATGAGTGTTAATAGCCTTAACCAGCTTTTCTGAATATCCCTATCCCCAGACTGTTTTCTAGCCACTGGCTGTCATCAGTGAGGCACTAGGATTTTTAGATATTAGATCTAAAAATACCAGCTCAAGCCCAGCATTTATATATTAATTCTAATATTCTCATGGATAAATGATGAATTCATAGTAATATTTCTGGGAGGGAACTTCTGTGTAATAAAAATATAATCACTAAATAACTGACATTTCAGTACAATAACAAATACTTTCCTCAGAGCTTCTTCTTTCTCAAATCATGAGAATGTGTGTGGGGTAATTCAAAATCATTATTTTTTTTTATTTTCTCATCTTTCTCAAATTCTATGGGGCGAGAAATTTTAAAAAATATTTTACTTTCCAATAGCTTTTTCCAAATATGTTAATGTTCTTTAATTCACACTTTTTATTTATTCTCTTAGGTCTTTTATAAATCTCTATAGATTTTCTTAGCAGTTTCCAGTCATATTGTTCAATTTTCGCCAGAATATGTGTTGCATTAAAATTGATGCCATGATTAGTTAATTTAATGTGTGAATAAATATATGGCTCATCAATGGATGCCTCATCTCAACTCTTTCATATTGCAACCAATGCAAAAAATCAAATCTTTCTTTTTTACTATGCAATTTCTAAACAACTTTTGCTCTACAGGTAAGCTTAAATATAAACATACAGAATAATTCAACTTTATTTCTTTTTTTTCAAGTTTAATATTTTATTTCGATATGTTTAAAACTACCGCTCCATCGCACATTCTTAAAATATATAAATAATGACATTTGAAATATATAAATGACTCACAAGATACATTTTACACTGAACAAGCACTTTTCAATTTGTCCAAGTCACAGTCTCTTACAAATAGCTTATTTATTCAGTACTTATCAATACCAAATTATTACATTTTTATTTATAAGTGCCAAATTTTCTGCATTTGCATCTTTGATCCCAACCACTTCAAATAAGTGCATTAATAGTTATTAGTTATCATTTATTAAACTAAAGATTATCCCTTACCCAGATAAAAATGTTAATTCTCAGTTGGAGAATAATATATTTATAGAACTTAATTCTTCTATGTCCATCTTAACATTTCAATAACTTTTACTATACCTCTTTTACAAATGATATATTATTTAAAGAGTCTCTTATGTAGTATTTACCACAAATTTTTCACATGACTGTAATTTTGGGTTTGGATCTGAATGAAACTTTAAATTCTTTTAAGATAATTCAGCTTTTTTAATGTAAACTTGGGAATTTTTAGACAGATGCTCTAAAATAGATCAAACCATTCATCCAGTTATCAGTAAGTGAATGAGCATGTGTTCCATATCTTAACCCATGAGGGAATGATGGACTAACATTGAATATTGCTTTAAATTGGGCAAAATTGATATTGAAATATTTAAAATAGTTCTTAGCGTGTATGGCAATGAGGACATGAATTGCAAGAATATTTTCATGTGGTTTGTAAAACATCCATGAAGACATAAAATACACTGGCATATTTCATAACTCGTGATCTAAATTATGCTGTTACATGTCATATATTGTTGATTTAGAATGGTGATACAAGCAGGTCAGAAAAAAAAACAGACATCTTTTTTAGTATATATATATATATATATATTGTACCCTCACTTCCAGGAAATATGTA
>JAQFVV010000360.1:78730-98730 GCA_028023455.1 Epiperipatus broadwayi
CCAGGAAATATGTAATAATAATAAATTAATCTAACTCAGATAAATAATTATGTTCATCTAAAATGTATCTAATCAATAATAAATATATTCTTTAATACCATCTGTTACTAATTAGTTAAAACTAACAAATAATAATATGGTTCTGTTTCTTAAATTAAATACATAAATATCTAATAAAAATCATGAGACTATGAAGTGAGTTTACAAGTGACAAAATGAATACATTAAGCCAATATCCCATAGGATATCACCTCAATGGCATAAGAAAACCATCTTTTCTCTTATTACTTTAAAACAATAAATCTATAGTACTCCTACATCTTTAATAAAAATTAATTAAGTAAATGACTCTTAATAAATTAATCTGAATATCTCTATCAAAATGATTTAGCTCAATTTATCTCAGGTTCTTTTAAAATAATTCTAAAATAATTATAGCTTTTGTAATTAAGTATGATAAGGGATTTAATATCATTCCCAACTACATCTAACTAATACTAATACTAATAAAATAATAATATTAATCTTCAATTTATAATTTAATCTCATATCTTTTCTACTTGTAATCTTAACCATGTATAACAAACAATAACAATATAATGTAATCTTCTATTATCCATATGGCATCTTAAACAAACATATATGTTATGATCTTATAATCTGAGAATATGTGACAATCACTAATAATATAATTCTGTGTAAATATTTTGTGGTTATTCTATGACCAAAATAATGATATAATAAATAAAATTTCTTAAATAAAAATCATATCAATAAAACAGTACAACTCTTAAACAATGACTTGATTTATGTTGTGAAAATATTATGTCTTAATTCTAATTATCTGTGATTATGTAATTGTGATGTAAAGAAATTGAGTAGACACCAAGATTTATAACAAAACTTAACAAATTTATTAATAAACTTCAACCATAAATTATATACAGTGTATACAACATGAATGAACTTTGTTTTACTTCCATTTAGGTAATCTCCCAAAAAATATATTAAATAAAATAAATATCAGATACAAAAAAAATTGCTTTATAAAATTCTTATTATTAAAATATTACCATAATATCTTTATGGCCTCCATTAAGTTTCTTTAAATCAGTACATTGCAAAAATATTATTTAAATTATTAATTCAATATACATTTATCATTTAGTTTTTAAAATACTTTTACTATCTCATATAATTATTCCTAACCTATTCATAATGTAAATAATCTTAATTAATAACATATCCATTAATCTAGACTGCTTACTACTCATCAATATAATGTCAAATAATATGTATGTATTGATGTGTTATTATTATAGAATAATTTTAATATAAAATTATGATCACTTATATTCTTCAAATGTGATTTATTTATATCTCTTTTACTTGTAAAAAATATGCATTAAAATTGAATCTTTTAAAACTTAATGACTAAATAATCTCTTTAGAAAACACACTTTATTCATCATTTATTTATTTGTAATAAACAATAATGAATCCCAAATATAAAAAGTTTATGATTTCTTGTTAAAAAGTTATAATCTTGTCCTTTTTACACTTACTTATATCCTTACTTTAAAACAATATAATCCATCTTATCCTCTTCAATAATAATTCTGCATTTTAAACTTATTCATCATTTCATATTTTAAAATACTATCTTTTACAATGCAATCCAAGCAATATTGATAGTAAATACACAAGTAGATATATGGAATAAATTAGATTTTAATTCAATAGCACTTCTATTAAATAACCATCATGGTAACAGTGTATCATAAATAAGGTATGACTACTTTAATTCATCACCTCTACTAATAAACATAATGTCCAAGCTATTTATTCAGCTCTATGGAACATTACAACTTCAACATACAGAAAATAACACTACCATGAACATATACAAGCTATAGGGCTAAGTTATCTATACTTGCACAATAACCACTACCGTCTACACTTATTCCCATATAAACAAATCCTACATAAAATATTATCTTGGTCCCATTTAACTTAATACCAAGCTTACATCACTAAATCTATTCTTACATTCTTGTAACAATAAATAAATTCATGTCTAAAATAACCATCTAATCAATAGATAAGAAAATATTATTTTATCCCTTAGTAACTTTAAACATAAATACAAACAATCAGTATCGATATCCCAGTTTATTATTTTTATCACTTAAAATAAACCTTAAATTCATTTATAATAGAATCATATACTTATATTTCCCTTATATTAAAATGTACTTATAATATTACTAAAAATATGCATATTTTTAACATGAATAAACAAATTATAAGCTATGTGTATGCATTGTGTTTTTCATACTCATTTCATACATCCATACTAATATATACAATAATAAAATACATAATAAAATGATCAATACTTTTATAATTGTTACCATCAATAATACGCCTTCATTGTCGATTGTTCCATTAATATTTTTGGATCACGAACTAAATAAAACATTATTTAAATATCATTTATCCCACATCATCATACTTTAAAAATATTAAATTTTTTATTTAAAAATTATTAAAGATTTTTTTTAAATAATTAAGCACTAGATTAGTAAATAATTTAATGTTCTATGTCCTACCCTACTTCTATTCTGTAAGCATTATTATGAAAGTTAATAAGATAAAATTTGAAAACATTTATGAAAAGAAACTCCAGCAAAGTTTATTATAGAAAATGTCCTTTTTCCTCCTGTACAGCATTTATTGACAAAAACATCTTCCTTTGACGCCAACAAAAACCATGCATGTTCCAATGGTTCCACTTTCACGACATGTCCAACAATTCTTTTTTAAAAAATAAAGAAAATAAAACAAAAGTAAGTCGACTTGTAAAATATTTCTATTGCAATACAAATAGTTCAGGGTTCTGCTTTTATTTCCAACAGTAATTGTTAAATGCATTTTTTAATCCTCTATTATGACATATCTCTTCTAAAATTTTACCGCTTTCTGTTAAATTTCCCACCGGTCAATGTTCCTCTATACACAACCAGCATTCATGGTATTTATTTTATAGTTTTAAATATTTTTATAAGTAATTTTTTTAATATCTTTTGTATGTCCAGCATACAACAACTAACTTATTTTAAAGATTTTCCCAATATAATATAAATTATATTACCAATAATCTTCATTTTTAACTTTTTAAAAAAAAATTATATTTTTTAAAAATCAATTTTCAATATTTCTTCATAAAGAAATATTTCAGCATCTTAAATAATTGTTATTTTTACATTAACAGTTTTTTTTTTTTTAAAAAAAAAAAAACTATTCTATTTAAAAATAGCTTTCAGAATAAAAGATTTTATATTTTTTCTTTCCATCTCTGATGAGCTTTTCTAAATCTTCTCCATGAGGTTCTGTCTATTAAATTTACTATTAAAGTAGCACGACTGCTAGTAGGAAAACAATAATTCATTATTTCCATCCATAAATTTGAATTCAGTGATGACTTCTCCATGTTTAAGTTGATGTTAAATTAGATGAAATAAATTAGCAAGTTTCAAGGAATTACTTAATTTATTAGCCACACATTTCTATATCACACGATCTTATAATAATGAATTTAAAATAATAAAATTGACTATTACTTGTACAATTAATTGACTGAGGCTGTGGTAACAATAACATCAGTATAATAGTGACCTGGAAATCCCTGTCCACCTATTTTCCACCCTAAAATTTTACAGATTTGATTGGTCAATTTCAACAATGCTCTGCCAACTTATTACAGAAATGCTGTATTAAAATTAAAAAATAAATGATGACTCATCAAATCTCTACAAATTATTATATTATTCAATTACAAGTTAATTTTTCATACTTTATTAAAATCAATTAAAATCCTCAAAATAACTTTTAAAATCATATCATAATATTTACTATTACTTTTAATCTTTTTTAAAACACAATTATTTTTAAAACAAAATAAAAATCTATTCTTTACTTATCCCAATCATTTTAAAAACCTAACTTAATATTTATAACAGTTAATATTACTTTATTCTGAGATAGACAAATCTTAATATTTTTAAATCTTATATTAGAATTTTAAAATAGTTTTACTTTATCAAAAAAACTTTGCAAGCACATGTGTGAATATCTACACATCACGTGGTCTAATAAAAATACATGAGAGGCTAATAATTTAACTGAAAATAAAATAAATGATTTAATTTACAAAATATTACATAAAAATAATATTATAGCAAAATTTAGAATAATTATTCCAATATTATAAAATCAAATGTGCACTTTTCTCCCACATTATTACTTTTAATTAAATGATTTTTTAAATATAACTATTAAATATAATTATTATTATTAAATATTCTACTGTTTAACGTTAATTACTACTTTTAAAACTTACTTTAATAATTTATTTATAAAACTTATTAAATCAGTATTTACTATGGCTAGCTTTCCCAACCATACAATCTTATAATGATTTTTAGTTAACTGTTTTCTTTCAAATACTAACACAATATTATACAGCAATTATTTTTACTTCCTCTAACTAAATTTTAAAAGATCGTCCACACATTACAATTGATGTAAACAATTCATCCTAACCTAAACAAAAGGTACAATATATATATATATATATATATATATATTAAGCACCTCTCTGGTTGCATTAATTATGTGCTACAAGTAATAACACTGAAAGTGTTTTATCATTGCTTGCTACCTTTAAATATTAATTCCTTTAGCAGATTAAATTTGGAATTTTATTATAGAATAATAAACACATTTGCATCATTAAGATATGTAAATCATAAAATTCATTATCTTTATGAAATCATTACTAATGTTTTCTAACAATAATGTTCTTTTCTGTTACTTTTTTTTTGTTTGCAGATTATGACCAATACCATATTGATTGGGTTATTGAAAAAATATGAAATTACTACTTTTTTTTAATATTTTGCAAAATAAAAAAGTGCAAAACTTTAACAACAAGTGAAGCTGCATCAACAAAAATTCTCTGATGAAATAAATTAATTTTTAAAAATAAAATAGTTTACAATATTAATGTAATTGCATATACTATTATAAAAAGTTCTGTAATATATTAACGTTAAAGGTGAAAATAAACGAAGGACCACTGCCTCTAAAAGTTTGACATCTCCAACTGACTATTGGTTAAGATTTTATTATGTTACAATTTATTTTATTGTTAGCGCAATGACTTTCATTTGACTAACTAATCCTGTTTAATTGCAATATTTACTCTTCCCATAATAATAGCTGAATGCCTATTTACTAATGATTATCAACTGGCTACCTGATGAAAACAATATTAATTTGATAGCTGTTGTTTGTTTTGTTTTTTTTTGTAAATCTAAATTGTTCTTTATTACTTTAAATTAATAACAAAGCATTACTTTAATTTACGTGTTAATTTATATTTCCAATAAATCTCAGGTAATAATTTTAATTCTTAACAAAAGGATTAAAGTATTTTATTTTATATTACAGCTGCTCTTGTATGATTATGGCACAAAAGTACATACAATTATTCAAAAATAATTATAATATAAAATACCTTTTCTACTCCATGAAATAACAGACTTTTTGCCTTGTAATTATATATTTTAACATTAAAAATAATTATATATATGTATATATGTACTGGAATAGACAGACTAACATGCTTCATAAATTTACCTTTTCTTTATTTGTTTGCATAAATTACATGGATGCGCTAGATCATACTCTGGAACATCTTGGAATTCGATACATATTTGTATGTCTTTTTTCCCCTGCACAACTTGCTTTGTTTATTCTTAATTATTGGTTGTTGTTTTTTTTTCAATTTTACAATATAATTACTCTATAAAAAAAAAAAATATTGTATGGGTCTACCATGGCATTCGTCCAACTTAGGCAAATGGAAGGTTACAACAACTAAAAACAAAGTGTTCACCATGGGCGAACTACAAATTTACAAATATCTGCTGTTACAAAAAAATACTCCCAAAAAATGAATGTAAGATTGATACAATATAATATTTAAAGAAGTATTATTATACAACAATAGTTTGATTACAAATATAATCATTAATTGATATTCAATTTATTTTCTTTAAACAAAGTCCTTTAATCTACATAGATTATTGTCTATGCAGAAAGATAATTAATACACATAAATGTCCAAAGTTTCATTGCTAAAGTGAATTTAATCTCCATTTACATTATAATATATATATATATATATATATATATATATATATATATATATATATATATATATATATATATAATTGTAAATAAAAGTACATTCACCATATAGAAAACTCCAACTTCAATAGACTTAAAACTTGATGCATGTATGAACCCATAAATATAAAATACTTCCTTGACTCATGTTTCATACCCAACACCTACGTACATTCTATATGGGATAGATATCAACACTATTTTTATAACAATAATTATAAGAAACGGTTTTTTTTAGATCCTAATCCTAATTCAAAAAGCGCAACCACTATAGAAGTGGTCTTTGGTCCTACTCTAATTCAATAAAACATCTTTACTTAACAATAATTATGATGTTGGCCTTTTTGGTCCTAATTCTAATTCACTATAACTATAATATATACAGGAATGGGTTATTCTGCTTCCAATCCCTAATTCATAAAAAAACTAGATATGAGTGTATTACCCATATGGATGCAAATATACATAACTATTTAACAGTAAACAAACAACTGTATATATATATAAAAAAAATAAAAACAAGTTAGTCACGTAACCTGCTATCACTTGTTATTTATGATCAATAGATGGCGTCTTTACCAAAACCGCCGAAACAAGTGTAAAATATTTTTACATAAACGCAAAAGGAGTCAGAATTAACTACCTCTTTCATTTTGCTCACCTCCAGATCAGCTGATTTCAAGCTGGTTTGCTTTTGTCAGTGGAAGGATAGAGCTATAGAAACTAGGTCTAAAGACTGACTCTCAAGCGTTTATGCAAAACGTTTATATCAGTTTGCAAGCTTGAATTTTTCAGACCGGTAAAGTCTTCAAACTCAGCCTAGCAAGCTAGATATCTATATGGGTCTGATCTCAGTTCAGTTTCACAACATAGTCAAAGTCTCTGCAATATATATCATTGCAAGAAAACTTTAAAGGTACATTTATGAAAAAAAAAAAACAAGTTAGTCACGTAACCTGCTATCACTTGTTATTTATGATCAATAGATGGCGTCTTTACCAAAACCGCCGAAACAAGTGTAAAATATTTTTACATAAACGCAAAAGGAGTCAGAATTAACTACCTCTTTCATTTTGCTCACCTCCAGATCAGCTGATTTCAAGCTGGTTTGCTTTCGTCAGTGGAAGGATAGAGCTATAGAAACTAGGTCTAAAGACTGACTCTCAAGCGTTTATGCAAAACGTTTATATCAGTTTGCAAGCGTGAAATCAGCTGATCTGGAAGTGAGCAAAATGAAAGAGGTAGTTAATTCTGACTCCTTTTGCGTTTATGTAAAAATATTTTACACTTGTTTCGGCGGTTTTGGTAAAGACGCCATCTATTGATCATAAATAACAAGTGATAGCAGGTTACGTGACTAACTTGTTTTTATTTTTCATAAATGTACCTTTAAAGTTTTCTTGCAATGATATATATTGCAGAGACTTTGACTATGTGGTGAAACTGAACTGAGATCAGACCCATATAGATATCTAGCTTGCTAGGCTGAGTTTGAAGACTTTACCGGTCTGAAAATTCACGCTTGCAAACTGATATAAACGTTTTGCATAACGCTTGAGAGTCAGTCTTTAGACCTAGTTTCTATAGCTCTATCCTTCCACTGACGAAAGCAAACCAGCTTGAAATCAGCTGATCTGGAGGTGAGCAAAATGAAAGAGGTAGTTAATTCTGACTCCTTTTGCGTTTATGTAAAAATATTTTACACTTGTTTCGGGGTTTTGGTAAAGAGCCATCTATTGATCATAAATAACAAGTGATAGCAGGTTACGTGACTAACTTGTTTTTATTTTTCATAAATGTACCTTTAAAGTTTTCTTGCAATGATATATATTGCAGAGACTTTGACTATGTGGTGAAACTGAACTGAGATCAGACCCATATAGATATCTAGCTTGCTAGGCTGAGTTTGAAGACTTTACCGGTCTGAAAAATTCACGCTTGCAAACTGATATAAACGTTTTGCATAAACGCTTGAGAGTCAGTCTTTAGACCTAGTTTCTATAGCTCTATCCTTCCACTGACGAAAGCAAACCAGCTTGAAATCAGCTGATCTGGAGGTGAGCAAAATGAAAGAGGTAGTTAATTCTGACTCCTTTTGCGTTTATGTAAAAATATTTTACACTTGTTTTGGCGGTTTTGGTAAAGACGCCATCTATTGATCATATATATATATATCAGTAAGTGCATAGACTTCTTAGTACATAATATTTGTTTTTTTTTATTTAGCTCTGTGTAACACTTGGAACAACTGGTGCATGTGCTTTTGACAATCTCAAGGAACTTGGACTTATTTGTGAGTAAATACATTTTTATAATATATTTATTAAATTGTTATTGCAATATATGTAATCAGGGGTTTATTATTAGAAATTTAATTTTATGAATACTTTTATTTAAACAAATTATTGCTGCTGCTGCTGTTGTTGTTGTTGTTATTATTATTATTATTATTATTATTATTATTATTATTATTATTATTATTATTATTATTATTATTATTATTATTATTATTGTTGTTGTTGTTATTATTATTATTATTATTATTATTATTATTATTATTATTATTTGTGGCTTTAGAAGTATTAGATATTATTTTCACTGAGAAATAAAAAACAATCTAGCAAAACAATGTAATCACTTTACAATTTCTGCTATTTTATTAGTCACTTTTATTGATGTTAAATTTTATTTATTTATTTATTTGGTTTAAAAAACTTTTAAGTATATTGTATTGAAGCAAAAATCTCATTATAGTTTATGATGAAACGTTGGTGTAAGATAGTCAATAATATTAAAAGTATAATAAGCCAATTAATTCTACCTGTGTTTGATAGAGAACTTTAAAAATATAGAACATATAATTAATATAAATAATATTTTTTTATGTTTCAAATTAATTACACATATTTATTTTTGTATTTTTTTATTAGCAAAAAAAATTATTTTATTATATATTATATTTCTAGTATTTTTAGTATTTTAAGTACTCAAATTTTTATTTTGATATCTGTCAGATAAATGTGATATTATAATAGGTTTTTGATATATACATCTAATCAATATCTAAAGTTTGTTATTACTTCAAAAATATAAATAAAATAATATTAGTATTTTTACATATATATAATAGAGATTAACTTTTATTACTTTTTTTATAGAGATTAGAGCAAAAAAATTACACCACTGACAAAAATTATGTCTAATACATTATCCCCCCTCTTGGTGTACAAAATATGTAAAATAGTAAATGATGGTGATTATATTTTATATTAAATCACTTATATTTACAATCGCTAAGAAAAAGTTACTTAATAATTTTATTATTTTGTTTTCCAGCTAATCATCTAGATAGTATCCTCTTTTTTTTTTTTTTATAAAAAATATAAAAAATTTTATTCTGAAATTTGGATGTTATTGTCTTTAAAGATCTCTTTAAGCATTATTCACTGTAGTTTTACTCTGGAATGTGCTACTATTCTGTTCCTGTATATATATACGAAATTCGTGGGATTTGAATTGATGATGTTTGCTTTCGCTTTTCTTTTTTTTTAATTTAATGGCAATTGAGGCAGGTTTAAGAGATTAACAGGAAGTACTTTTGCAGATTTAAGGATTGTTTGTAATAGTTTGTAAACCGTTAAATTTATTATTTCAATTATAATTACAATTTTGTTTTTAATTAACGGACATTTATTTATTTTATTTATATATATAATGTCTGTTAATTAAAACAAAATTGTAATTATAATTGAAATAATAAATTTAACGGTTTACAAACTATTATAAACAATCCTTAAATCTGCAGAAGTACTTTTGTTAATTTCTTAAACCTGCCTCAACTGCCTTTTTTTTTAATTTAATGGCAGTTGAGGCAGGTTTAAGAAATTAACGAAAAGTACTTCTGTGGATTTATGGATTGTTTATAATAGTTTGTAAACCGTTAAATTTATTATATATTGTTAATTTTAAAATTCTCATGGATAAATGATGAATTCAAAGTATTATTTCTGGGAGTTTCTGTATAATAAAAATATAATAACTAAATAACTTTTGTTTCAGCACAATTACAAGTACTTTCCTCAGAGCTTCTTTCTCAAATGATAAGAATGTATGTGGTGAGATTTAAAATCTTTTTTTATCTTTGTTATTTTCTCCTCATTCTCAAATTCTATTGGTTGAGAAGTTTTAAAAAATATTTTTTCCTCCAATAATTTTTTCCAAATATTGATGATTTTTTTAATTCACACTTTTTATTTATGATCTTGGGCCTTTTAAAACTCTCTGTAGCTTCCCTAAGCAGTTTCTGGCCATACTGTTCAATTTTTTCCAGAATATGTGTTTTATTAAAATTGATGTCATGGTTAGTTAATTTAGTGTGTAAATAAATGGCTGATGAATTAGATTTTTCTCTAACTACCAAAATGTGATCTTTCTCTCTTATGTTTATTCTAGATTGGCTTAAGAGCATAAATGAAAAGTGTGAATTTAAAAAAATTAACAATAATTGGAAATAGCTATTGGAGGATAAAATATTTTTTAAAATTTTTCAACCAATAGAATTTGAGAATGAGGAGAAAATAAGAAAGATAAAAAAAAATATGATTTTAAATCTCACCACACACATTCTTATGATTTGAGAAAGAATAAGCTCTGAGGAAAGTAACCATCAGCTATTTAACTATTATATTTTTATTATATGGAAACTGCAAGAAATAATACTAAGAATTCATATATATATATATAATTTTTAGTCTTTTATAACTTAACCTTCAGCACTCATATATCTACTAATTATTATACCAATGCATTGATATAACAATTTAAGTACAGAGATGCTGAAATCATTCATTAACAGTGCTTGATTAATTGATCAAAAATTGGAAATTACATTTAATGTTGGGAAAACATTATACTAAATTATATTATATATACTTATGCATATGTCAACCTTTATTTTTACTTGTTGCATTTAAATATATTTAAAAAAAATGCTTTGCTCTCTCCAAACATTATAACAGTCTTCATTTGTAAAGCTATGAGTATGAGATTAGAATACTAAATCTTGAAAGCACTAAACAGGCATATTAAACATTATAGTATAATTACAGCTTCACTAATGCATGTGAAAAATTGCATATGTATAATTAAAATTAATTAAAATGGAAAATAGTTTTATTCATTTTTTACTCATTTATTAATACTATATATATATATATATATGTGTGTGTGTGTGTCTGCATTATAGATAAATAATATATATATATATTTTATAATAAACATTTTTATTTATTTACTTTAGATTAAAAATGTACAAAATAATTGTTTCTTCAACCATAATTGGGATTTTTATATTTAACTTAAAATAAAAGCATAGGGCCAGAAATTAATTAAGTCAATCTCATGCTAGGACAATAGGGATTGACTTAATTAATTTTGTACCCCCCTCCTTTATTTCAAATTAAACATAAAAAGTCCAATTGTGATTGAAGAAACAGTCATTTTGTATATCATTAGTCCAAAGAAAACAAAGTGTTTATTATAAAGTATTTTTATATCTATTATTTTTCAGTTTTCAGCATTAAGGTTGAAAATAAAATTTGGAGAAATTAAAAAATGTTTATTTACACTATAGTTTTATAATCAAGATTTGTTTTTTATTTCAATTTTAAAAGATTGTTAAGATACTTTTTAAAGTTTTTTAAATATATATGTACCACCTCTTGTGTGTATTATTAAAAATTTATTAAAGCAATATCAATGTATTTGTTATCAAAATATTTAAAATTTCATCTACCAACTTCTTTAGTGTCATATTGCATTACCAGTGATTTATAACAATGTACAAAATTTGATCACATTATATTGAATATAATTACATTAAATCTCAATTTCAAAATATTTACCCAACAAACAAACCACCAAACAGAGATTTAATTTAAATAAATGTTTAAAAATATTGGCATTTGTGGTAGAAATAGTATTTCATGTATAAATGAATTAAAACAATGAACTAAAAATATTGTAATCATATGCTTCTTTTATAATTTATTAGTTAATATTAAAATTGATAGGTTTGGGGTTTTATTAAATCATAATTTATTTGCTTTTGTAATATAAACTATTTACAGTATTTCAATATATATATATATATATATATATATATATATATATATATATGAAATATTATGTAAATATATCTGTATTATATATATATATATATATATATATATATATATTAATACAGATGGAAACATAATGGAAAAAATTAATCATAGAATTAAACTTGGTTGGAGTGCTTTTGGTAGAAATAACTTGATACTAAAAGAAAATATGCCTATGTGTTTGAAAAGAATGGTTTTTAACAAATGTGTTTTACCAGTTCTTACTTATGAATCTGAGACTTGGACACTTAATAGAAGAGCAATACAGAGACTTCAGACCACTCAAAGGAGTATGGAGAGATGTATGTTGGGAGTAACAAGAAGAGATCGAAAATGCAATGTATGGGTAAGACAACAAACAGGTGTTACTGACCTTATTGAAAAAATTAAAAGATTGAAATGGAGTTGGGTTGGACATATTGCTAGAAGAAATGATAATAGATGGACAATTGAAATTTTAAACTGGATTCCAAGAGATTGTAAAAGACCCAGAAAGAGACCACATGTGAGATGGATGGATGAAATAAGAACATGTGCAGGGGTGTTGTGGAAAAGAGAAGCTAAAGATCGGAGAAGATGGATTAAACTTGGAGAAACCTTTATCCTGCAGTGGATTGATAATGGTTGATGATGATGATGATGATATATAAAATTATTGTAGAATTAATTTGTTTAAAACTAGTTATTAATTTAAATTCAGAAATTTTTTTAAAAATAATTTGTAATGTATTTATTTTAGAATGGGTGGGAAACTTACATTTACAAGAATATAAGAAATATTTTTTTTGTTAAAATGTTTACATGGTTATTTTAATAGTAATAATTTTATGTCATCTGCTTTTATAAATGAATTTCAGTTATGATGTAATTTAAATAAAGATTATAAAAAAGATTATAAATGAATTTAATACCATCTATTATCAAGTACACCACTTCATTTTGCTGTAATATCTTATATAAATACAATGTATTCATTACTTTGAACACTTTTTAGCAAAAACCTTTTATTGACCTATATTCATGCACAATCTTAAGTTTCAACTATCTTGCAGTCTTCTTCAGAGTCACTTTCATTTTAATTTTTTTTTAAAGTAAAAATTTTTTTTTTACTTTTAAAAAAATTAAAATAAAAGTGGCTTTAAAGAAGACTGCACAACACTCAAAACATAAGACTGTGCATGAATATAGGTCAATGAAAGGTTTTTTCCAAAACATGTTCAAAGTAATGGATATATTGTATAATAACATCTAGTAATTCTATTTGGTTGCAAGTACTTTAAAGTTCATTTCTTCTAGCAATTTTTTATAAGTGTATTCAGATGGCACTGTTGTTGCTTTTAGCTTTATTTGACTTGTTATATTTTATTTAATTAACATTGAGTAATTAATGTACTTAGTATTCAACTGACATATAATTAATGAAATTTCATACAATTACACTTGGTAAAATTACATTGTTGCTATATTAATCCTGCCATCACCATAAAGCATTTCTGTTTTTTAATAGTAGAGGTGCAAATTCAAGTTATGTGAAAGATTCCAAAAAGTCAACTCTGTTTCTGCTGATTTATTTTTCAATTTTGATTTTCAATGAGAATATTCATAGTAGTAGCTAATGACTTTACTACTGCCTAATAATAACGTTCCATACATCTGAGTTGACATATTGTTTTTAACAAAATGAAGTGTCACAACTGGGGGAAGATGCAATATTCTGTCAACTATGGGTTTACATTATCCTGATAACTTATAAACTAAATTTAAGAAAACTTTTTTCCAGATTCTAGCAATTCTTAAAATGATTTCAAATTAGAATTGTCATTAATCAGTAAATGGGTATTAATATAAAATAAATCAGTTAACATGTAACACAAAGAAATAAAACTGCATTATTTCACTATATGTGAATAGTCTGTTGAGTATTGTTTTTTTCTTTACTGTTTTTCTGGAGAAGTAAGCTTAAACAGATTTTGTTTTATGATACATTATACTACTTTACATTTTTTTAATATATAAATTTAGACAGCATAGCTATTGCAGTGTCCTGGTGTTATTTTTAACAATAGCATCCTTAAGTTTTATTAAATAAGTACTATACAATAATTAAGCTTAACAAACAAATTTATTTACTTATCAAAGAAACATATATAAATAAATGAAAACAAAAAATGATTAATTCATAGAAATTACTTTGCAATCTCTACAGTCCATGATAAATATCTGGGTTGGTGATTTACATCTTGACCTGCTCACAAATTTGTCTAGTCCTTGTTTAATTGTTTCACCATTACTTGGATTTCTTATAAATTCACAATATGTAGAACTGTTATATATAACCATTCTACACTTTATTTACTGTGACTACAACTATATAATCATCATTGTCAACCATTATCCATCCACTGCAGTTACAAAGGTCTCTCCAAGCTCAATCCATCTATTCTGATCTCTAGCTTCTCTTCTCCACATCACTTCTACACACTTTGTTATTTCATCTATCCATCTCACATGTAGTCTCTTTGTAAAGCTTTTACAATATCTTGGAATCCAGTTTAAGATTTCAGTTGTCTATCTATTGTCATCTCTTTTTGCAATATGTCCATCCAACTTCAGTTTTTTAATTCCATAATATTAGTAACATTGGTTTGTTCTCTTATCCATATATTGCATTTTCTATATTTTCTTGTTACTCTTAACATGCATCTCTTCATATATTTTTGAGTGAGCTGAAGTCTCTCTACTTCTCTTCTATTAAGTGTCCAAGTCTCAGATTTATATGTAAAAACTGGTAAAACACATATATTGAAAACCTTTCTTTTCAAACCCACAAGCATATTTCCTTTTTAATATTAAGTTATTTTTACAAAAGCACTTCAATCAAGTTTAATTGTATAATAATTTCATCCATTATATTTCCATCTATAGTAATAATATGAATGAGGTATTTGTAGTTGTTAACTTCTTCTAACTCATCATTATCAATCTTTAAAAATTACATCTTTTGAGAAAATTCATTGAACATTGCTTTAGTCTTTTTAACATTTACCTTTAGTCCTACTTTCTTACTTTTAGCTGTAACTCTTGCAACATTTCCTGAAGCTCTGAAGCATTATTTGCAAAAAACAACTATGTCATCTGAAAAATTTAAATGACTTAAATAATCTCCATTTACTTTTATTCTTTTAGCTTACCATTTTAATCCATAAAATACTTCTTGCAGCACAGCTGTAAACGATTTTGGAGATATGGAGTCACCCTGTTATACACCCTTCTTAAAGTCAACCTTCCTAATATCATTATGTAATCTAATTGTTGCTGTTGCATTTTTACAAATATTCTTCAAAATGTGACAATATCCAAGGTCTATACATTGATAATCCACTGCTTTAATCACTGAAGAAATGCTTATAGAATCAAATGCCTTTTTATAATCTACAAATCCATATCATAATGGCAACTCATATTCATTGGTCCTTCCTATAACTTCTGTCAATATTTGGATATAATCTACTGTACTAAAGCCACTTTTAAATCCAACTTCTTTTGGTTGGTTGAAATCCAATGTTCTCTGCAGATGATCTGTAACTATCTTGATAAAAATTTTGCATAAAATTAATAAAAGACTGATAGGTCTGTAATTTTTAATATCTTCTTTATCACCTTTTTTAAATATTAATACTGCACTCTTCCAATCATCTGATACATCTTTATTATTTAGACATTTGGTATAACTTTGCCAAAAAAAAAATTATTTCTTCACCTGCTTCTTTTAATATATCAATTATTATTCCATCATTATTTGGAGCTTTTCCCCTCTTCATAAATTTAACTAACTACAACTACACATATTTCTTTGATTTGTATGTAGTATTTATTTAATAAAACTTATGAATGCTACCCAGATGATATTGTTAAAAATATCCCCAGACCCAGTGCTTATGTATATATATATATATATATATATATATATATATATATATATATATATATATAAAGATTACTAGTATACTTTATTTACAATATATATATATATATATATATTGTAAATAAAGTATACTAGTAATCTTTACAATATCCATATATAAATATAATTGATGATGTTATTTACTAATGTAGTTTTTATTAGTAGTTCTTAATCAGCTGGTTGGTAATCAGCCATCTACACATGTGCTGTTTAATCATATTATTAGCTCTCCAGTGTTATATAAAATATGCAGGAAACTCTCAAACCAAAGTGCATGATAGAGAGTTTGAAAAGATAAGAATGGCCATCTCAGTACCTAAATTCAGTTATATAGGCCAATTGAAAACATTTTAGAATAAGACTGTGAAGATCTTAATTTTATTATTTTACTTTCATTATGTTTATTTATATTATGCTTTAGTTTGGCCTCTGTATTTGAATTTATGTATAAAGATAAGATAGTCATTCTTATCCTTTTAAAGTATCTTATGATTTGATTTAACAGTTTCCTGCATACTCTATATAACATTGTAGAGCTAGTAATATGATTAAACAATACATGTATAGACAGCTGATTATCATCTGGTTAAGAATGTCTATATATACCCATAGGTTCACAGACAATTCACTTCTTCCTTACTCTAAAAATGAATCCTGTTAGTCACAAATGTAGTCTTCTAGTTTTTCTGATTTTTTACATACTCTTAGCCATCTTGGTGGTGATATAGATTTCTTGCTCAGTTTTCTTTTCTTCTTGCTTAAATTTTCTAGGTGATAACAAAGCCTTCATAGATCTGTTTGCTTGATCATCTGCTACAGCTAAATAAATTATTTCTATCTAGTTATCAATGGGTATTTCATCATTTTGTTCAACTGAAGACATGTTAGCACACTCCTCTTCTTTGGCAAAAGTGTTTCACTTTGTCATTTGCTGATTTTATTTTTATGTGGTGTGATGTGATTTACTGTGGCTTCTTCTTAAATGAAGTCAGGAATATCTCAGCAATTATGCCCAGATAAACCTGTTAGCCACTTTATTTTCCATTCCTCACTCTAAGTTTTCCCATATTCTGCTCCATCCCATTTCCATTTATGTGATGATGTGATGTATTGTGGCTTCTTCTTAAATGAAGTCAAGAATATCTAAGCAATTATGCCCAAATAACCCTGTTAAACCACTTAATTTTCCATTCCCCACTCTAAGTTTTCCCATATTCTGCTCCATCCCATTTCCACAACATAATCTTTGTCAACTCTATAGCCTTAATATCTAATTCCCCCTTATCTTTTCCCAAACCCAACATAAAAACCAATAATTCACTTTCTGTATAATCACTTTTTTCATATTTATTCTTCCATAACTTCATTATATGTACCCTTTCTGTTTTCAAACATTTACATTCAATTAACAAATGCCTAATATTTTCTATTCCTTCCTTACATAATTTACAAAATAAATCACTCATGTTTTTCCATTTATGTGTATATTCTTTTGTAGCTAAAGATCCCATTCGAGCTTTAAACAATAAACTACTTTCCTTACTATTATCATATATTAACTTGCACCTAATATTCTGTTTATTTCTATATATATTTAAACTCCTTTTACTCTCCATACTATTTGTCCAACTCCATATTCTTTATTAATAAATCTATTCTTTTATCCCATTCCTTACTATTACAACACTCAACAATCCTCTTAACACAATCATCCCATCTTTTATACAAATATACTGATATAAATTCTTTATCCAAATCTTTTGCACACTGCATTACCTTTCTCACCCATCTTGTTACCTGCCTTTACTCGTAACCCAATTAAATACTATTTTGGCTATTCTTTTATTATCCATAAATTGCAATCTACCAAACATTTTCATTTTACTTTTTTCATCTCTCATATGAAAACTTGACCATCCCATTTCTCCTTGAATTGCCTCCCTTGCTGTCCATATATCTGCATCCAATGCATGTCTTCCTACTTCCCTTTAAACTTTTTCTAAATAATTTAATACCTCTTTACTAACATATAATCCATCATTACCATATGTTAACCCTGCTACTGCAACTCCTTTCCATATAATTCTAACTACATCATATGTATTATATGAAAACACTGTTAATTTCTTTATCAATCCCTTTCTATTCTTTGCTTCATTTATCAACTTTTTCTCCCATTCATCCAAATAATTTTTCTGATTACTTAAAATAATTCCCAAATAACTATATCTATTCACCACACTTAAACTTAATATCTCCCAATAAAAATTCTACATATTCTCTTTCCCCAGTGTTAACAATCAAAATAATCTCACTACAGTATCCATGTATACATATAAGTGCACAAACAGTTCAACTATTAACAAGATCTCATAAAGGAACCAATTCATAGATTTCACCCAGAAGAGAGATTCTCTCGTAGATTATTAAGTTCTTCAATTCTGTCTCCGCAGTTATAAATCTGGAAATCATTAATAATGTGATTTAATAATTTGTATTTGACCCACATTTACAAAGAAAAAATGGCTGATAAATTTCATTTATGAAACAGATGAGTATAATGATCATGAGTTGTCATGAAGCTGCTGATGACACTCATGCTGCATCTAGGATGATCAAGTCCAGCTGGCTTTATAGTTAAATCTGGAAAAAAAAGAAATATATTTGGAATCTTCTATTGTAGTAGATTCTTGATTGAACAACAAAATCTTTAGATTTCAGTCTTAGGTGGTGATATCTGTTTTCCTTAATCTATAATGAACAAATACAAAATGTTTTTGATTTATTCTTTTTGCTTTTTAAGAAAAAATTATATATTTAAACGATTTGATGTTAATTAATTTATTATCTTAACATATTCAGTTTTTGAAAAGATATAATTGTAAAATAAAAAACAATATAAATCTGAAAATAAGATAGTTTCTATAACAAACGTGTTTTTTTTTTCTTTTGTCGCTGCTTACTGTGTAAATTAATTGAATGTACGCAGGGAGTTATTAAATGGCTATAGTTGAACGATATTCTTCAGATCTTTTATTGCCTTAAAGAACAAAACATCTTAAGTGCTTACATTTTGTTGTATAATAAACTAATATTTAATTATTAGAAATTTATGAGAAATTCAAAAGCTTTTAAAAATTAGCGCATATTGTGTCGTATATATATGGACTTAATATGTGAGTATATATTGGCGTTTAAATTGTAAATGCACAATAACAATAATATAAGGTAATAAAAATGATTGATTTTACAAAGTTTAGCTCTGTATAAGAAGGATTAAACTAAAATCATAAGGAAAGTTAGTAAAAATACAACTTAATGCGCTCTTTTTCTATCTATCTATCTATCTATCTGTCTGTCTGTCTGTTTACCTATTTATCTGTCTATTACATGATTGTTTATCTCTCGTTTATTCATTTATCTATCTATCAATTTCTATTATTTTTATTTTTTCTGCCTTTTTGTCTGTATTTCTGCTTTTTCAACTGTCTATCTTTCAATCTAATTATCGATCCATATTGATACAACCATCCATCTTTTTAATTATTTATTCGTTTACATCTATCTATCTATTTTTACATTTTTATCTTGCTATCTATCAATGCATTCGTGTTTCTATC
>JAQFVV010000360.1:103730-213721 GCA_028023455.1 Epiperipatus broadwayi
ACCAAAGAATGTAATTAAATTTCTTATATAGTGCCTAAAATATATCTATATTTCATCAATATAATTTTCTATGAGAAATTATTTGGTAGCAAAGTAATCTGCAGAAGATGCCAATTAGACATAAAATAAGGAAACCTAATCAACAGAATATCTTGATTACCTTTGCGATGATCGATGAACAAAGAACATGGAACTTTATTATTAAAGAACATTCTTCACCTCATCATGGAATGGAATAGGATAATATTTTCTGAAACATTTCAGCTTTTATTTGTGTGTTATATACTTTTGACATCTAAATTTTATTTCTTTTGTTTTTAAAAATCGTTCATGCTAGGAGTACTTTATTCCAGAAAATTATCTAGATGAAGAGAATTGAAGATCATTATGTTAAACTTTTTTTTAATTTTTATTTATTTAATAAAATTTAGTTCTTCCTTTTTAAAAAAAAAAGCGTCATTGACTGAGGTAAATTTAAGACTAATTCAATCTGGAGGTTAGAGTTTGTTATTTTCCAAATAGAATCTATACATGACAGAACAGAATTTTGTTTATTACTAATTTTAATTAACATTGTAATATTTGTTATAATTTTTGTGTGAAAAATTAACCTCTTTGCAGGATTTTTTTTTTTTATAATATGATTATACATGGAGAGATTTATTTATAATACTAATATTATTTTACAAGGATCTTATAATGGGAATTATTTTTGATACATATAATTTTGAACTAATATAAATGATTTAAAAGTATTTGTTTATGATGTATATTACTATTATGGGAACATGGGGATAATATATGCAAGCACATGTTATAATAATTTTTTTATTTTTTTTCTGTTACATAACTATATTTTGATATTGTTACTTGTTAATAAACATGTTAAAGTTGATTTTTAAATTCAGGGAGGTCTCTTATTTTCATTTATTTATTTTATCAAACAAAATATTGATGAATGCACGTACTTACTCTCATATATCATATCAAATTAATATATTAGCATATTAAATAAGTTAGTTTCAGAATAATTTATTGAAATAATTTTTACTAAGGTGTGTTGATGGTAATGCTTGAAGAGAGTTAAATGCAATATCTTACCTGAGTTCAAATTTTGAGCATAATGTGGATTGGATGAATTAATCTAGGTTGCATCAGTATTGAATGATTTAATTTAAAATTATCTTGCTAATATGGATTCAATTTTGGATTACAATTACATCATTTTATCTATGACATCTTATACGAAGATTCTTAGTCTGACTATAGTTAGATGCGACCACCTCGATTCCTGAAAAAGGACTGTACCATTACAATATATATATATAAAGATAGACAATAAATGTTGAGCTTTAACTTGTTACCATATATATTTTCATTTGAAAAAAAAATTTATTCTACATTTCTATTTTCTAGAGCCATCTACATAAATATAGTAATCAATAGACACAAAAGAATAGACCCAATCAAATTTCTAAAACAGGTTTTATGCTCAAAGAGTACTGTATGATAATATCAGTGTAACAGCTAATTATATTTTTATTATTCAGTTTAACCCAATATTTATAATTTCAAACACCTTATTGTTATAGATATAAGGAATATGCTTTTATAGCTATATAGGTTTGATATTCAGTTAACAATTTAATATTTTAATGAATTCACTTTAATATTAATTGTAAATTATACCTAAACCTCATTTAGCTATTGACTACTTAGCGATATTTCACAATAGCTACCCATCATCAATTTGTACCCACTACTTTGATTTACAATTGATTATTCACTATAATGATTGGGAAAATTATTTTTTTTAATTTTTTTTTGGTAGCCATCTTGAACTTCATTAAAAATATTGTTTACACCCAAGTGGTTTCAAATCAAAAGAAAAAGAACATTTTAAAATGCAAATGTTGTATTAGAAAAAATTTTAAAAAGAAAAACAGATTGCATTTAAAATAAATGTTAATGAAGAATTTCTTTCTACATGAACAGGAAGGGGGTGGCACTACTACATTACTAAAAATATAGTATAGTACTGTATTTATTAAGATTCCAACAATCAACTTTTTTTTTCATGTGTCAAAGCATCAGCCACCAATGCTTGACAATCGACTTATAGCAAATATAAAATAAAATAAAAATAAACTTAGCCTATGTTTTAAAAAATTAGTACAGTTAGATTTTTTTTTCTTTTATCATAAGTTGATTTTTTTTTTCTAAAGTTGACTGATTTATGATACGCATTAAGCATTTTGTTATTCTGGTGTACAATAATAAGTCTTTATGTTCAATTAAATAATTTATAATTAAACCTTGTTTTTTAATTTTAATAATTTTACATAAGTAATAAACATAAATGTACCACAATATGTACTATAATACAAATTTTTAAAAAATGCACTTCCGTATGGACATGAAGAAATTTAAAAAAATTATTTCATATCATGAGACCATGAACAGCTTTTTGGATGAATTTGATCCTGACTTGGAATGCAGCATTACATTTTAAAATGCCTTCAGTCAAATAATGAAACCTTATAAGATGTTGTATGAAAAGAAAATTCAAGAAGCACGTCAACTATCCATTCTAAACATTTTCTCCAGGGATTCTCAGCCATCAACATCTGATGCATCTCCTCCAAAAAAACCAAGATCAGAAAAAGATTTAGAAGACAGCAATAGATCTTAGAATGTGCAACTGATAACTCAGAAAATTAAGCTAAGTGGTTTTTTTTTCTTTTTACATATTTATACATACATACATACATACATACGTACATACATACATACGTACGTACGTACGTACGTACATATGTACATATGTACATACATATATACGTACATATGCAGTACAGTGTGTACAGTACAATATCTGCATAATACAGCACAATTTATACAAGCATATTACATTAAGGGTTTTGGTTTTACATATTTTTATACATTGCATTCGATAAATAATTTTTAATATATACTTTATTCCCAAGTTAGTGTAATTTTTTAGCTTTAGGAACCAACCAATTTTTTTTCCCATAGACCCCCATTATAAATACTATATGATAATCTTGCTTAATGATGAGTTTTGGGGAACCAATTGCCATTGCTAAGGTAGGTATATTTAATTATTTGTTTGTTATTCCAAATAAAAGTTAATGTTTAGAAAAAGTATTATTTGATGTTGCTTTACATCATGTTTTTTTTCAGTTATCTGTAATGATATTTTACTAATTTGTTTTTCTTTTTTAAAAAAAAAAGAAAATGGCAACCTCGTGAACTAATGAATTCTGATTCATTAATAAAAAAAAAAATCAAAAGTGTCACAATTTTCCAATAGACAGTAAAGTCAAAATAATTTAATCTAGTCTCTACATTAGTATATGGATTTAGTTCATTGTAATTAGGTTTTGAAATGATTTTTGAAATAACAAAAAAGTTGGGATTTTGTTTGTGTAGTTTATTAAAGATTTCTGGTTATTTTTACACAATAATTATTTAATAATTATTAAGAAACAGAACTATACATGATTATACTTTTATTTTACATGTATATATTCTTTAAAAAAATAATAAATTCTAGCATAATGTAATAAAGAAATTTATAACCAACATGATGAGCATACCTGTGTAACTGATTATTAATGCCTATACCAACAATGTGGTATGATCTTTTGCGATATTCTACAAATTATAAATGCAATTTTAAAGCATAATTTTATAAATTAATCAGGGCTTCTCATTTATATGTTTCCATTTTAAAAACAAAGTTTAGTCAATGATGATTTTATTGATATTCTGAAATTACTTGCATGGCTGTTTTCCTGCCCAACACTGAATTATAAAAAAAAAATCATTTGTTCTCTTTATATGGTCTCTTTATTTTATTTTTCCAATCTTTACAAAGTTTAAATATGATTTTTTAGAGTGTTTTTCATTTGTAATCTTATATTTTTTTAAAACTCAAGTTCAATTTTTGAATTCTGATCTAAAAATTTAATACAAAAATCAAAGGTTGAATGATTGTAAAAATTGTCATCAGAAAAACAATGGAAATATCATCCTGAACAATTAATGCATAAACATAAAATTTATTAATCTGTCAATACACATATTAAATGCAAGCTAGGAGAGAGTTATATGATAATTTATTTCAGCATATATCATTATTTTTCCAAACAAATTGATATATATATATATAATTAAATTGTAAACGACCCAGAAAGAGACCCCATATGAGATAGATAGGGTAATGTGGAGAAGAGAGGCTAGAAATCAGAGAAGATGGATTGAACTTGGAGAGACCCCCATCTTGCAGTGGATTGATAATGGTTGACAGTGATGATGAGAAATATATAATTTCTGATCTCATAGCATACATATAGTTCTCCAAACATACTGAAAAATTTAGAGAATATTTGAAATGGTTAGTCCATTGCTTAAAGAATATAATAAAAGTTTAGTTAAGAAGCTATATGAGTATATTTAAGATATTGCTTTCACTGACAAAGAGAATATCCAGTAACTACAGTTAGTTAGAGCATTACTATAAAATTCAATATTTAAGAATCTAAGGATCCAGGTTCGATTTCCATGCTAGTACTGTCATGTGTCAGGCCAGCAACAGCTGAAGAAGCGGGGAGAATAATACTTCTTGAAACATTGTGCATATACTAACCTGCACGCTATTACTAACAGTTGAATATGTTTGGAATATTAAAATAAAATTAATTTATTCTAAAGACATTCAATATTTATATTAGATGATGGAAATCGTCCAATATATAAATACAACTACTCTGAGAATATGGCTAGCAATGTTATGGGGTAATAATTTGTTACTCAAGACTAGATAATTCTAAAAAAAAGAGTGGTATAAAATACATGGAACCTAGATAATTTATGTGATATTTTATTTTGTGTTAAGCTATCATAAAGACTTATATATATATATATATGAAGATTTTATATGGATTATTGTTGTATACTCTTTAGAATGCTTTTGTAACTAAAGTGACTGAAAATGTGTGTGATGTAGATGATTTTTTCCGTAAAAAAATTGGATTAACGTTACTATCAAATAATTTTGTTGCAAAATAAATAATGACAAATAATTATTGCTTCTTTACTTTTCTGATTTTTCACATTTGCAATGACAACGTTAAACAGATATAGTTAAATCTCAATGTGTTTTTTCAACAGGACACTCTATAGCCTTTTGTAAAAAAATACAATCTTTAATTTGATTGCCTATATGTATATAAATATGTATTCTCAAACTCATTAATTATATAAAAATAATATATTGTACTGATAAAATTTAATTCTGTTTTAAAATAAACAATTATATAAATTAAGTGATGCCTAAGATAGAATTTGTTTTTTATGTTGAGAGATTTCTCTAACTGCTAAACAGATCTCAGGCTTCAATACAACCACATTAAAGTAATTAGTTATTGCACTTTTAACGATCGATTGAAGCCCTAAAAATAAAAACATTTCACATTTAATGTTACAGAAGTGATTAACAGTTATCATCTATTAAACTATTTAGGGAAGAAATTTTAAAAATGAAGTTAAAGTGCAAAAATGATGCTAAAAAATAATCTAAAGAAAACCATATAAGATTTTTTAAAATGATAATCGTTTTGTAGAACTCACTATGACTTTACGTAGCGTCTTCTTTACTTCTTCTTTACAAGTTCGTGAAATTTTAAGTGGTTATTTTAAGTATTAAATATTGTTCGGATAAATTTATTTATTTTATATTTTTAGAGGCAAATAATAAACTAATAAAATTGATTTATTAGCAAATAATAAATTAATAAGATTGATTTATTTAATAATAAATAAAATTAGTAAATTTTATTTTATAAAATATCAATAATAAGTTAATTAAAAAAAAACAAATACTAAAATATTTTATTGATGTTTGATTAATAATTATTAAAAATAACATTTCTTGGATAATGTAATGCAGAGGTTCTCAGTCTAATTGATGTCGCGAGAACATGCTAGACTGGAAAAAAATTAGCGACCATGTACAAAAAGAAAACTAATATTTGTTTATTATGTACGTTATGTTTATTAAATATTAAATAATAATATTATAATTATTAAAATAATAATATATTATTTCTCACAAAAGAGATTTTATTCTCAAATTCATTTGAAAACTAAAAAAAAAAAACGATAATAAATTTGCAAAATCTCTGAAATTAGTGTGATCTTTAACATTACATTTCATTTGCCATTTTCTCACTTTTATGTGCATTCGTGAGATTCTTATTTAAAAGTAATCGTCAATGTTTGAATTGGATTGTTGAAATCTGTTTTGCAATTATATTCATAATCGAAAACAATGATTCCCATTAAATAAATAGAAGCAACAGAATTTGATTTTATAGGCTTCATTTTTTTAAAATGCATCCTTTTACGATCAACTACATTTTTAAAACTTCTATCTATAACTAAGATTTCAATAAAGTAACCTTCTTTGTGGTTTGGCTTGAACAAGTACTTCTGTCTATTCATCCAGTTTAATAATAGGTATATGTGAAGTAAAAAGGATTTATATATCAATGAAAAAAGCATTCCACGGATTGAAAAAAAGTTTTCAAGGTGAACGTAAATGATATTACATTAAAATTATGATCATCAGCCTTTTTTTCATTCTTAGCAAGTGTGTCAGACAATTCTTTTTATATATATAAATTGTGAATAAAACAGCATAGATAAAAAAATCACTATGCTGATTTTTTGAGACTATGTTTGTCTCACTGATAGCACTGCTGAAATAATAATAGTTTTTGGCATTATTGATATTTTATATTTGAATTTCAACTAGCAATTACAACTGGTTCTATTTATCTCCAAAATAGAATTTAAGCTTCAAATTCTTTCAATAAATTAATAATTTCTATTTTTTTTTTTTTTTTTTTTAGAGTTCATTATTCAGAAAAAAAGTGTATTTTCTAAATTAAGAAAATTCTTAATCATCCATCATCATCATCATTGTCAACCATTATCAGTCCACTGCAGGATGAAGGTCTCTCCAAGTTCAATCCATCGTCTCCAAACTTTATCCTTTCTTCTCCACATCATCTCTTGGAATCCAGTTTAAGATTTCAATTGTCCATCTATTATTATATGTTCTAGCAATATGTCCAACCCAACTCCACTCCAATCTTTTAATTCTTTCAACAATGTCTTTAGTAGACTAAAAAACCATTCAAGTGCTTTGGATTTCATGCTATTATTTTAATACAACATTCATGATATATTCAAATAAACTTCCTGGTAAATAATGTAATAATAAAATATAATGTTTCTAAAATATTTATATTTTTATAATGGAAAATAAATCCTTTGTTATAACTCACTATTTTTGGTGTTCCATCAGTAACTATTGCTGATATTTTGTACATCACAAAATTAATTTCTGTTACATAATTTTTTTTAAATATTGTAAATACCCCCCCCCCATCCAATTTTGCATTGGTAACATTTTTAATAGATTTTCTTTTATAGTGAAATCATTAATGCAATTATTAATATTAATTCTTATTAAGCGCAATGTCAGCATGTAATACTTATATAAAGCTAAAGCTTTAGTACATGTGCCTTGAGTGCTTAATTTTAGCAAGAGAGACCTCTACAAATCATAACACGAGATTCGACTTTATAAAGATAAGAGGGACTCTCTTATCTCTAACCTATTTTTCTTAATTATATAGGCAAATCTAAAGCATTTTGATTTGGGAGCATGAAGCTAATAAATTCTTCACTGATTAAGTCCACTATTTCTATTAAACATTAACATTCGCGAAATCTTTCGATTTACAATGAGTCAATATTCAGATATTAAATTTAGAAATATTTTGAATCATTGCGTTTAATAAGAATTAATATTTATAACTTTAAATTGATTCAAAATATTTCTAAATTTAATATCTGAATATTGACTCGTTGTAAATCGAAAGATTTCGTGATTGTTAATGTTTAATAGAAATAGTGGACTTAATCAGTGAAGATTTTATTAGCTTCATGCTCCCAAATCAAAATGCTTTAGATTTGCCTATATAATTAAAAAAAATAGGTTAGAGATAAGAGGGTCCCTCTTATCTTTATAAAGTCGAATCTCGTGTTATGATTTGTAGAGGTTTCTCTTGCTAAAATTAAGCACTCAAGGCACATGTACTAAAGCTTTAGCTTTATATAAGTAATGCAATTATTGCAACTGTCCTCTATTGAATATGTCAGTTGATTCATCTAATTGCAATGAGAATCATTAATATACTTTCAGATCCTTTTTAATTAACTTCTCAAATCAGTTGAATTCATTCAAATTCTTTGTTTATTAAACAACTGTAAATTTTGTACAACCAAAATAATTTCTTGTTTGTTCAAAAATCCTACAAACAATATATTGGTTGCAGTTAGAAGTACCACTTTAATCACTATTGGTAAAAAGCTTTTTCTTTTGGGTTTTTTTTTTTTTTTCTGGCAATAAATGGGACATTTTTACAATAGCATTTATTGCATTTTTATTCATGATTATATATTGAACAAAAATAAATTGCTGGATCAAAAAATTGGTTAATTAATATTGATATTAGTTGACCGTTTTTTTTTTCTAATTTCAAATTTAGGTGAATGAATAACATTAAAGAGTTATAATAACTCATTTAATGCCAATCTTCTTTACAATTGATCAATACAATTGCAGAATTTAAAAAAAAAACTCTTTCTCTTTACACAGAATAAATAGTAATCTTTTTCCCTATCTTAATGGAATTATAAGTTCATTATGTTTTGCTTGGATAACTCATTTGTTGGTAAAACAAAACAATAAATACTGTCTGTTCATAAAGCTACCAATATTGCCTCAGCTGTGATGGCCAACCTAAAAATGTGATAATTAATTCTCATGAAAAGACAAGTCACATTTTAAATTCATGAAAAATAAGCACAATTAATATATTTGTCTATTCCTACCAATATGAATATATATATATATATATATATATATGACAACTATATTGGTCAGATGAATATATATATATATATATATATATATGACAACTATATTGGTCAGAGAATATACCATAATGTAAGACATAACTACATGTATATTATCAAAATTGTAAATTTTTCTTTTTGTTTTAATATTTACTAAATGGCCACAGGGGGTATATGTAGGGGAGATAGGAGGCCTTTTCACACCCACAAAAATATGTAATGTCATGATGATGTCAAATTGAAAGGAAATAAACCCTACAAGTATATGTGTGAAAACATGTTTTTATCTTTATCAATGCCATCTTTTTTTTAATACTTTACATTTTCAGTTATTGTCCAGATTTCTTTCTACCATACTTAACAATATAAAAGAAATGTTTCCACCTTGATAAAAATCTAATAAAAGTCCCATAATTAATATGTATTTTTTATGGTTTTTGTTCATTTTTTTTTGGTTTAAGTTGTTTATAATAAAAAAAAAAAACATTTATTAGCATTTCTGTTAAAAATCCCAGCATACTCTGCAATCACGTGCTATATTTTTGGTGGGAAAAATTTTAGTAGTGAACTTTATTTTCTGCGGTAATATTAAATGTTTTGTTTCAAGGTGACAATTCCTGTTAAATATTACACAGTAAATATCATATGAATACACTTAATGTGTTTTTATAAATATTATTTAAAAACCCAAATCATTTACTGTTTGTTTAATAACAATTTTTTTGTGTAATGGTGACATTTCATTAAGATCGCAAATTAATTTTTTTTTTTTGGTTGGGAATGTCATTCTTAAAAGTTGTTAGTGTGAGAGTTGTACTTATAGTTAATGTCTTTTTATAAATATTATTTAAAAACCCAAATCATTTACTGTTTGTTCAGTGCATATTTAAACTAACATTTTTTTGTGTAATGCCATCATTTCATTAAGATTACAAATCACATTTTTTTTATTTCAAGAGTCATTCTTAAAAGTTGTTAGTGTCCAAATCATACATATTTGAATGACTTGTTCAAAATCATACATTACTTATTGAAAATGATAAATATGTTATTATGTTTTTACTTTTATTTATTTTTAGTCCTGCAACATGGAGCATCTATTAGATCTACTGTGCCTATTGACACTCATATCAACCTCCTGATAACTTTGTAAGTCTTGCCAAAATACTATGTACAAGATCTATGTACACATTTTTTTGCAAAAAAGTCATGTGTAAGATCCATATATATGTTATTTTGGTCAGACCCCAAGATTACAAAGTTATCAGCAGATTGATATGAATGTGGTCTGGTGCAGTAGGGCTAATACATGCCCTGTGTTGCAGCTCTAATACCAAAGCACCTATTCTTTAGAGCTGTTTCTCAATCTTGATACATAATTATGTGAGTGAGTTATTGTTATTGTTGCAATTTAAAACTCTGACTTCTTAGTTCTAAGTAGGTCTAAGTTGTATCTCAACTATTGCTGGAATATTAATTATGAATGTGAGAGGACAGTAGATAATATATAATTCAGTTAAACCTATATCACCTTTTGCTTACCAACAAGCTACTCTGTCACTGACCTTATTGGTTGTAACATATTTATGTGAGAGGCTACAATAAATTCAAAGTATTTTATTATATAATAATATAAAGTGAAATCTGTATTTAATGTTTTTATTACAATTCCACTAACTTGTCTGGGTTATTTACTTCAGAAATAGTGTGGCAGTTTTATCAGTTTAGATTACTTTTCTACCACTATCTTAATTGATGTTAACATGGGGCTGTTGTTGTTTTTTAAAAAAATGTTCTAACTGTGGTCTAGTGATTATTGATTCATTATTCCCCTCCCCCATCAAAAAAATCAAAGAAGTCAGTGTTTTCCAGACAGTTTAATAAACATCAAAAGCATTTAGCCTATTATTCATGAAAAAGTACAGCCTCCAAGGTGTTGACAGTTTTAGTTCATTGTAATCTGGTTTCTACAACATTTATGAGATTATTTCAAAAAAAAAATTTGGAATGAAAAAAAAATGATTTTTTTGCTAGTTATTAAATATTTCTGATTATTTTTACACAATACTTGTAAAATAATTATTTAAAAACAAAACAGTACACACACACATACATATATATATATATATTAATAAAATCAATCCATATATCACATGACTTATATAGCTTGCATTTACAAATATGTAAAACAAATAGCATGTTAATAGCTCTAAACAAGCTTTTTTTATATTTATGATAAAGCTACAAGAGAAGGCATTTAAATCATCTTTATCTAGAATTGTCTTCATTCCCAGACCAGTTTTGAGCTATGGCTCTATTCAGTGAGAAGCTAGAACACCAGTTTCAAAAAACCAACTCAAGCTAAGCAAATTAGGACACCAGATCCAATAAACCAACTCAATCTAAGCATTTGCTTAGCTTGAGTTGGTTTTTTGAATCTGGTATCCTAGTTCCTCACTGAAGAGAGCTATAGCTCAAAACTGTTCTGGGGATGACTTTGTTCATAATGAGCAGATATTTAAAACCTTTAAGTTCTGAACCTTTTGTGTGATATGGTAAAACATAAACATTTCATTTTGTAACAAAGTGAGTAGTTCAATCTTCATCCAACAATGTGTTAACACATAAAGCCTTGAGTGTGAAACAATTTTTAATTAAATTTAGCATATTTAGCTATTCATCAACTATTTTGCTCAATCTCACTCTACTGTGTGAGTATTTTTATCTTCTCAAATGAAAAAAAGACCTCAATTTTTTTTTTTTTGTATGGACTTCAAAATAAGAAAGAAAAAATGACAGAAGTATTAAAAGGCAACTTTTTGCAAGAGTTTCCAGACTATTTCAAAAAGTGAAAAGCATGTTTAGATGAGTGCATTGTATTAAATGAACAATACTTCTTCTCATGTGTCATAGCATCAGCCAGGAAGTGAACCTGCTAACCCGGGACAACTGCTTGTAAAGCAGCTGTCGCTTTGAAAAGGATTCAATTTGTAGCACCTAAATATAAATGCACAATTTTTTATTACAAAATTCTGGTTATTTGGGGGTACCACCTTGTATATTAAGAGGATTGGTCTTATGACAGATATTATATGTGTGCATATATATTTAAATCTCTTAGAAAAGGTAGAAGTGAACATAGACGCCTTTGCAAGTATCTAGTTCTTTTGAAAATAAAGATTAAATCATATTATCAATCAATATTTTGACAACCTGTAATTTATTTCGAATCAAATATCAAAAAGTAGCCCTACAACATAAATGATCATTTCTTTATTCAAAAGATGCAATAAAACATTAATTTTAATGAATCTTGTTGATCAATATAAATAAATAAGTATTCGAGTGGCTTTATTTCTCAAGAATTAATAAGCCCTTGTGTTGGAAGTGCTAGTACTAGAATTGATTCTAGGACCCCACTTTCCAGTGTCAAACACTCTACCACTGTCTAACTGCAATCCAAAATTACCGAAAGTGAGTTGAATATTTTTAAAAGAGCATGTTGCTCTGGCAAAAACATCAATAGAATAAATTAATTCATCTGAAAATAATATTAAAGACAAAAACTCTTTTATTTTTTTATAAAACAAATGAAATTTTAAAAAATCCCACCCATTACTGTAACTTTTTTTAAACACAATTATAAAGTACTGTAACTTTAAAAAACTAATTAATTTAAACTCCGGGAATGTGTTTGTGTGTATTCATAGATCAAAATGTTAGTGTTTTTTTTTAACTTCTTCTAGGACAACTGCAATAGACATACTTAAAGTGCAGAAATTTCAACTTGATTTAAAATATAAAATGGAGGAATCTGAAAACCCTAATTTCAATGCAGGCAATACTCCAAAACACATACTTTTTAACACTCTTTATTAATTACATGGTTCAATAATTTTATAAGTAAAAATATTTTACTAAATAGACACACGATGCATGTACATTAAATTAAGCATAGCTCAATGTATATATGTAAACAAAGGGAGTAAATCACACTTCCTCAGGCTTTCAATTAAAAACACTCTAAATATTGAACAAAGTATCAAGGATATAGTGATTCCACCTATTATATTTAATCTAGATGATATATTAATTTCACTCTTATTACCACCAATATTGACAAAGGTATGCTTATAAACATCAAAACTTCAAGAATAGATGGATTCATGCCATTCTTGATCCTCTGTTCAACATTTAGGTTGTTTTAATTCATAGCCTAAGACAAATAATTTACTCCGCCTGTTTACATATATGTATATGTATGTCTATTAATATTTGCATTATAAGTAGTTATTATATACAATATAAAAAACCTCTATAACAGGATACATAACATAATTTTTAATAAACCTAGTATGCTTTCACAGTGTTAGCATTCTTACTTGTTATATTAGACTGTATTCTAGGACTCCTAGATAATGATAATTTTGTATACTCTGTATAGAGTTTTTTATTTTATTTTTTATACATTCATGGCAGAAATTCTGTTTATTGTGGTATATATTGAAACACTAATTTGATTTTATCAGTATATAGTGTAGCTATAAATTGGGGGTAAGCTAAATGAAGGATGATAAAATCAGTTAGTGAAAAGAGAAAATTCATAATATTTTTAAAATAGCCAAAAAGATTTTATCAGATATATATTTTATATGTAAATAGATATATGTGTCCATAGAATTATTTTAAAATTGTCTAATTTTAAAGATATATTTGTCATTTTATAGAATCAATTAAATATTTTTTATATAAATCTGTATTTTATAATGTTAATTTATAATTTAAGTCAAAATATAATAGCCATTTTATTTGATATTGAAGAAAGAATACATAGAATGAATTTATTCTGAGTGCCTATAGAGTGTGTGTGTGTGTATATATATATATATATATACACATATATATGTTCCATTACAATATATATATATATATATATTGTAATGGAACATATATATACAAACATATTATGCTGACCACGTTGTGGCATTAAATGTAATGGAATGTCAATATATGAAAAGAAAATAATGCTCCAAATGTTGGATGACAAATGTAATGGAATATATGTAATCTAAATGATCTCAAACAAAAATACACATATGAAGAAAGAAGGCCTCAAATGTTCATTCTACAATGTAATGGAATGCCTATCCACAATTGAAATGGCCCAATCATTGGGAAAGCCAAATGTAGTGGAATCATGATTGCTATATCCTCATAAACAAATCATAATGAATCAAATCTCACATTTTAGGCATCAAATATAATGAAACTACTAGAAACAGTCCTTAATTAATCATGTCTGCATGTTGATGGTGCCAAATGTAGTAGAACGTATTTATCATCCAATTTAAATAATAGAAACATAGCACATCTTACACATGAAGAAAGATCTTAACAATCTAAATGAATCCAATTGTTGAGAAAGCCAAATATGATAGATTGTATAATTTAAATGAAGAAAGATAAAATTATCCCAGTTATATTTAAATAAATTGTTTATATGCCCTTCCAGCTAACTATACATGAAATAAATCCAAAATCATACAGAGCAATAATGAGACCTATTATTATAATTTATTCTTAGGGTTAATATGACTAACTAACAAAAAAATATATATCAGAAACAAAGGGAATTCTATTGAAAATAATATACACATCCAATAAGTAAACTTATGTATATCTAAACATATCAATGAACAATAATATGTGTAAGTGACCTAAAGACTAAATAATAAGTGAAATATGAAGTTATTCTCCATTAAATTGTGAATTCAATTAATTTCATAATGACTCTGGCACTAAAAGAAAAATAAGAATAAAATATTAATACTCTTCCAAATAAATTACAAAGGCATTACTTATAAAACAAATAGTACATCCTTTATTTCTATATTATGATTTGATTTTAGGAAGTATCAGTGTTTTAAATAGTTTTCAAATACAAACCCAAATACAAAAAAAACATATACATATATACTTGCAATAAGTATGTATATTAAATAGATAAAGACATATTTGTGCTCAACAAGTATGCATTAATATAAACACAAATCCATATTTATATTTTCCAAATATTCAAAATTAAAAAAAAAAAAGTATATTATATACATCAAATATATAAATTATTGTTTAGGTCTGCATAAGAATTATTATATGAAGTAAAAAAAAATGAAAATAGATAAATAGATAAGTGAATAATTTTTATAATAAAATTTGCGAATATAAATTTCACTTATTAATATATATATGCAACCCAAACTGATACGCCATATTTTAAAATTTTAAATTACTTAAGTGTTAATTTTGACATTTGTTAAATGTTTGTTTTTTAGAAAACAAAACGCTTTCTAATTAAAAATAAAAGTAAAAAAAAAAAAAATGAATACCCATCTCAAAAATATATATATCATTTATATTAATAAAATTATTTACTACCTTTTTTTAAAGTTTAACTTGTTCATTTTTCTTTTCAAAAGTCAACTTGTTCCATTGTTTTTTATTCCTTTATATTTTTTTAATATTAGAATGCATTCTAGCTAAAGTGAAGAAACTATCACGTTAGAGAAAATTGTCAATTCTTAGACACAGGTATATTTTTATCTTTCTAAAATTTCTTTCCTTGAAAAATAAATAAATAAATTGAAATGTTGAATCCAATATATTAATTCTAGTTGTTTCCACATTGCTTTTAAATTTACCATTGTAGATTTTTTTTTAGATAGCTATCATACATTTCAACACAATGGAATTTATATGTTGAGCCATTGCTTAATTTCCTTTACTTGCTAGGATAAAGTCAAAAAGATCACAGCACTTGAACTGCGATAGTATTATTATTCACTCTTCCATTATTAAGGTGTTTACATCCAATAGATTATTCTATTATTCTCAAGAATGGCGATTCCAAAGAAACAAAGTACAATTAATTTTATCCTTCAGTTTTTTTTAATAACTATCTCAATAATGATGACTTCTTTTGTTGCTGCTGTTGTTCTCCACATGCCAGAAAATGCAGTTTTGAAAACCATTGTTACATATGTTTTCTTTTAAACAATTAACATTCAAAAAAAAAATATCAATCATATAAAAAAATATTAAATCGAAAATTTATTTGATAGCTTTAAAAATATATATATACATAAATAATATATAAAGAGCTGGCTAATAGCTCTAAACAAGCTTTTTTATTATTTTTTATGATAAATGCTACAAGAGAAAATACCTGAAGCCTTTATCTATGATGGTCCCCATCCCCAGACCGGTTTCAAGCTTATGGCTCTCATCAGTAAGGAGCTTTATCATAGATAAAGGCTTCAAGTATTTTCTCTTGTAGCATTTATCATAAAAAATAAGCTTGTTTAGAGCTATTAGCAGGCTCTTTATATATTACATATTGGTAATACAAGCTATATAAGTGATGTGACATATGACTGATATTTTACTAATATACATAAATAATAACATTGCATTTTTTTAATAATCACTACAAATAAAATAATCCTTTTTATAATCAACAATTTATATGTCTCTATTTATTTATAATAATTAAAACATAAGTATTACTATTAAAAATATCACCATTAAGAATAATAACAATTAAATATTCATAGCGATGTACCATCAATAAACAAATAAAATAATATATCCAAACAACATTAACTTTAACTAATAATGATAAACAATAATAGTAATCCATATATAAACATCAAATCAAAGAGATTTTTTTAATAACAACAAATGATATTTTAAAGTAAAAGTAGATTTATCGATCTTTTACAATACCCCCTAATCCACATAAAAAAATGTCTTTGCAAATAACTAATTAATTATGAGATATTGAAAAAAATACTTCTCAAATATGTAATCTTTCTGAGGACTAACATGGTTTGAAGAATATTACTTTTCTTACTAATAACCATATTCATTTGTTCATATCTATCTTTCAGATCATCTAGATCTTTGTCCAAGTTTTCTTTAAATAAAAAAAATAATCAAAAGTGCCTTTTAATTCTTCTTGGAAAGAATTTCCAGTTTTCTGAACTCTGTGAAGAAGTTTGCTTTGATTTACCAGATTTTTATATAGCATTTTGGTATAATTCAATTGCTTTTGAATAATTTTGGGATCAGCATCTAAAGATTTTGATATGATCTCCTTAGATTCTGCCTCTATATCCTTTACGTAAATACTAACTTGATCATAAGCACTAACATAATTCTTAATTGTATCAATAACAGTTGCTACTTTATCAGGTAATCTATTACCTTTCATTTGAATATCATGATAAATATCATCAGCATGAGTAAGTCTTTGTTTTAATTCCCTTGTTCTATGTTCAATTGAAAACAATACTCTGGGCAATTTTGAATGGTATTCATTCAAATTTTCTAAATAATTCTTTAAAAATTGCAAATCAGATTGATGTGATACAACTTCAACATTAAAGAATTCTGAAAATCATTTTGACTTTAGGTTTACTTAAATCTCTTTCCTTAGCTATATTTTCTCAAAGAAAATTTTTACTGATCACATCATCACTTATGATTTTAAGTTTAATTTTGGCTTTGCCAATTTCTTTTTCCTCATCAATAATCTTTCTGTCAAGAATTAAATTAAATATCTTTTCATTTATTCTTTTAAATTTTACCTTTGCTTTCCCTACATCTCTTTCCTTGTCAATATTCTCTCTAAGAAAATCAATATTATTTATCTTTCCATCTATAACTTTAAGTTTAACTTTGGCTTTTCCAATATTCTTTTCTACATCAATAATCTTTCTATGAATATTTAAATTGAATACCTTTTTATTTATTTTTTTAAATTTCACTTTAATCTTCCTCATATTTTTGTTATGATTAAATATCTCCTTAAGAAAATCTATTTTAATTTTCTCCTTATCTCTAAATTTGAGTTTTATTTTGTTTTTGCCTATGTCTCTATTCAGATCAATTTCTAATCTGATAAAATTTATATTAGGCATTGTATTTTTAACCTTTGTAAATACTATTTTTTTGTAAATATCAAATTTTAGATAAATATTTTCATACTTAATATTAGATTCCTGAATTATATTTTGTATTTTATTCTTGAATTTATTACTAGTATTGTCAGTAATATTTGGTAACTCATTGTCTAATAAATTTAGATACTTTTCATCCAAAGAAATTAATTTTATCCCTAAGGATTTATCAACTCTTATAACATACTCTTTATTTTCATTAATATTTTCACTAGTCACATCTATGGGTTCTTTATATTCTTCCATTTTTTCATCAACTTTTGTGTCTAATCTCATAACACTATTATCTATAAGAGTTTTTGATGCAACTTTTAATTCTCTAAAAAGATCATCAGAGTTGGTTTTCAACTCAGCTTCAAATTCATCAGAGTCAGTTTTTAATCCAGCCCCTATGTTACCAAAGCAAATTTTTTTCTCAGCTCTAAGTTCATCAGAGTAGGTTTTTAAACTAGACTCTAGTTTCTGGGAAAGTTCATTAGAATTGGTTTTCATCTCAGCTCTAAGTTCATCATAATTTGTTTTTATCTCAGCTCTTAATATCTCTACTAAATTCCTTAAATCAAAATTACCACTAACTGGCATTTCATTACTGTTATCCATTATTACTAGAACTGCAATATTATATACTCATACAAAAAAAAATCTAAGATATATATTTCTATGCAGTAATTACCACGGATCAAGGGCTCACCATCTCCAATCATTATCCCAACAAGAAATTACTCAACTAAGCAAAGTACAAACCTTTTAATTTTATTATATATAATAGCTATCCAACAATCTAAATTTTAGTTGTTTGAACTCATGAACTTCTTGGTTTATATAAAAAAATCTCATCTATCACCATAACATCAACAAATTTCTCCAAATATATATATATAGAGAGAGAGAGAGAGAGTAACAACTGAGATCACTAACTAACATTTATTTATGTGTAATGATAATAAGGATTCTATACTTATACAATATTGAAATGTGGAAATTTGATATCAAATTCAATATAACCTTGAAATATTTAAAATGTAATAAAATGTTCACATGCCTTAAAATAACTAATTCAATAATATTGTGAGACAACTTTCTCACTCAAGATAATGGTAGTTAAGTAAAAAATGATTAAATTGATACCTATAAATATTCTGGAACTTAAAACTTAATACCATTTCATATACATAAAAAAAAAAAATTCAACTCCACTAATTATTAACTTTTGTGCCCGAAACATTATTTTACTAAAATTATACTAGTGCAATTTATAATCAACAAACATTCACTAATTGAACTTCATGTTTAAAAGTCACTTATAATGGAAAATAAAACATTGATATGTTTGCTTTTCAAGCCCTAGGTGATAATCAAATGTAATAAATTATTTGTTACCAACAATAATCAATTAACCGGGCCCCTAAGTTTGGTGCGAAAATATGTAATAGTAAGAATATACTATCAACAGCCCTTTTAGAGTGAGCTATATATTTAGGTTATATACTCATCCATTCCTCTAAAGATCTTACAGATACGGACAGCCAAAAGAATGATTAGCATTTCACAATTTTGAGATAGATAAAAGCATTCAATCACTGCTCTTAAAGCATACAATGTTCCATGAACACTCAGATGATCATCACATTTCAGTCTCTCTAAGCTACTACAACCCATAATAGTTTTCTGTAAACACTATTGCACTGCCCTGCTTACATCTAAGTCTTAGGGGCTATTATTTATAAAATATGGCCTTGCTCATCTTTGTGAGTCTTAGAGGCAAATATTATACATATATCAAAAAGAACTATACCTTACTCTCTCAGGAGTTTTAGAGGTAAAATCATGGCAGGACTACTGTTAACGGCTTCATGATAAATAGTAACTAACACCACAATTTGGGTTGGAGCAGTGAATGAGATCAATCAGTCACAAGTGACATGAATACATCACACCCTCAAGACAATGACAAAAATTCCCCATCCAACATCAATACTTGCAACAGAACCAACCAAACTCCAACAATCAAATATCCAATCCAACCTTCAAAATTATAGATTTTCTACAACACAAATTTTCCAAATATGGACAAAATTATTACTCTATAATTTAACGCCATCAATATAACTTTTTAAATTGAAACTAAGCTGTTTCATGACTGTATTTATCTCTCATCATAAAAAAAATGCAATAACAGTAACCATCACCATCTAAACATAAGGCCAAAATATTTTTATATATAAAAAAAAATTACATACACAAGAATGCTTCTCTTTCTTTAAACTACACATCTAACATCAATATATATTTAGTACACATATCTCAGGTATGTGGTGTATTTCAAGCCCTAATTAGCTTATTTCGAGCCCTAGTTGTTGCACCAAATGTAATGGAACATATATATTCAAACATATGCTGACCATGTTGTGGCATTAAATGTAATGGAACATCAATATATGAAAAGAAAATAATGCTCCAAATGTTGGATGACAAATGTAATGGAATATATATAATCTAAATGATCTCAAACAAAAATACACATATGAAGAAAGAAGACCTCAAATGTTGGTTTGACAATGTAATGGAATGCCTATCCACAATTGAAATGGCCCAATCATTGGGAAAGCCAAATGTAGTGGAATCACAATTGCTATATCCTCATAAACAAATCATAATTAATCAAATCTCACATTTTAGGCATCAAATATAATGAAACGACTAGCAACAGTCCTTAATTAATCATGTCTGCATGTTGATGGTGCCAAATGTAGTAGAACATATTTATCATCCAATTTAAATAATAGAAACATAGCACATCTTACACATGAAGAAAGATCTTAACAATCTAAATGAATCCAATTGTTGAGAAAGCCAAATATGATAGATTGTATAATTTAAATGAAGAAAGATAAAATTATCCCAGTTATATTTAAATAAATTGTTTATATGCCCTTCCAGCTAACTATACATGAAATAAATCCAAAATCATACAGAGCAATAATGAGACCTATTATTATAATTTATTCTTAGGGTTAATATGACTAACTAACAAAAAAATATATATCAGAAACAAAGGGAATTCTATTGAAAATAATATACACATCCAATAAGTAAACTTATGTATATCTAAACATATCAATGAACAATAATATGTGTAAGTGACCTAAAGACTAAATAATAAGTGAAATATGAAGTTATTCTCCATTAAATTGTGAATTCAATTAATTTCATAATGACTCTGGCACTAAAAGAAAAATAAGAATAAAATATTAATACTCTTCCAAATAAATTACAAAGGCATTACTTATAAAACAAATAGTACATCCTTTATTTCTATATTATGATTTGATTTTATGTAGTATCAGTGTTTTAAATAGTTTTCAAATACAAATCCAAATACAAAAAAATATATATACATATATACTTGCAATAAGTATATATATTAAATAGATAAAGACATATTTGTGCTCAACAAGTATGCATTAATATAAACACAAATCCATATTTATATTTTCCAAATATTCAAAATTAAAAAAAAAAGGGATATTATATACATCAAATATATAAATTATTGTTTAGGTCTGCATAAGAATTATTATATGAAGTAAAAAAAAATGAAAATAGATAAATAGATAAGTGAATAATTTTTATAATAAAATTTGCGAATATAAATTTCACACATATATATATATATATATAAAACAACCCATATGCAACCCAAACTGATACACCATATTTTAAAATTTTAAATTACTTAAGTGTTAATTTTGACATTTGTTAAATGTTTGTTTTTTAGAAAACAAGACGCTTTCTAATTAAAAATAAAAGTAAAAAAAAAAATGAATATCCATCTCAAAAATATATATATCATTTATATTAATAAAATTATTTACTACCTTTTTTTAAAGTTTAACTTGTTCATTTTCTTTTCAAAAGTCAACTTGTTCTGTTGTTTTTTATTCCTTTATATTTCTTTAATATTAGAATGCATTCTAGCTAAAGTGAAGAAACTATCATGTTAGAGAAAATTGTCAATTCTTAGATGCAGGTATATTTTTATCTTTCTAAAATTTCTTTCCTTGAAAAATAAATGAATAAATTGAAATGTTGAATCCAATATATTAATTCTAGTTGTTTCCACATTGCTTTTAAATTTACCATTGAGATTTTTTTTAGATAGCTATCATACATTTCAACACAATGGAATTTATATGTTGAGCCATTGCTTAATTTTCTTTACTTGTTAGGATAAAGTCAAGAAGATTGCAGCACTTGAACTGCGATAGTATTATTATTCACCCTTCCATTATTAAGGTGTTTACATCCAATAGATTATTCAATTATTCTCAAGAATGGCGATTCCAAAGAAACAAAGTACAATTAATTTTATCCTTCAGTTTTTTTAATAACTATCTCAATAATGATGGCTTCTTTTGTTGCTGCTGTTGTTCTCCACGCACCAGAAAATGCAGTTTTGAAAAACATTGTTACATATGTTTTCATTTAAAGAATTAACATTCAAAAAAAAAAAAAATACCAATCATATAAAAAATATTAAATCGAAAATTTATTTGACAGCTTTAAAAATATATATACATAAATAATAATATTGCATTTTTTTAATAATCACTACAAATAAAATAATCCTTTTTATAATCAACAATTTATATGTCTCTATTTATTTATAATAATTAAAACATATAAGTATTACTATTTAAAATATCACCATTAAGAATAATAACAATTAAATATTCATAGCAATGTACCATCAACAAACAAATAAAATAATAAATTCAAACAACATTAACTTTAAATAATAACGATAAATAATAATAATACTCCATATATAAACATCAAATCAAAGAGATTTTTTTTAATAACAACAAGTGATATTTTAAAATAAAAGTAGATTTATCGATCTTTTACAATATATATATAATTGAATATTTATAAATACAGTAATCACATATATTCAAAAATTTTATCTACTTAGTAGTGCTTTCTATAGTCTTTGTCAACTAACACTTCAAAGTGTTAGTTTTCAAAGACCACAAGGATAGTCGAAAGCGTTACTAAGTGGATAAAATTTTTATAATATATCTGTATTACTGTATTTATAAATATTCAATTATATAATTACATATATTGTTTTGAAGAAATATAGACATCGAATTATATATATATATATGTCAGTCTGGTTGTATCAAGACAAACAACACAAATAAAATAAAAATGAATTATAAATAATATATATGTTATACCGGTAAATGAAACTAAACACTAATAATTGAAGAGACAGTTTTTAATGTAAAATATTTTTAGCAGCGTACATATTATTCCTATATCTGCATTACTTGAAATAATTACAAATCTGCATCTAATTAAACAGAGCTTTTGCACACTGTACTTAATTCCATCTGCTGATTGTAAGTTCGACATTTACAATTAATTTTTCTAGAGTGACTAACAGAATAATTGTGTAAGTTTTGTGCAGTAATTATTTTCATTAATAAATCTTTATTTACACTTAAAATTACATTTATACTAGCAAAACATTTTTATTTCTGCAGCTGAAAAAATTCTATTATTTACTTTCTTAGAAACAACTGACTGTGCTTTTAGTGTAGGACCCCAGAATTATAGTTCTCATGTTTGGCTAAGTGTGCTGTCATATTTATTGAGGCATTACATCTTAATAAAAGTATATATAGTGAAACCTTTTCTACTGTGGACATAAAAACATTTTGCTAATTTATTGCAAACAATAACAAAAAGGGAAATATTATATATATATATATTAAGCAATTAAATCATCCCACGTGATTAAGAAATCCAGTACTGCCCTCTGTGAACTAATATATCATTTTGACCTGGCTATTTTGAAATACGAAATCTAATGTATTTATATATTAGTTCACAGAGGGCAGTACTGGATTTCTTAATCATGTGGGATGATTTAATTGCTTAATATTTGTATATTTATTTCAGTATAGCGTTATACATTGGGATTATATATATATAATCACATCTATGATTTATTACACACATTTCATTTGCTGCCCTCATTCTAAAAAATTAACTTTTATTTACATAAAATAATCTTTCAGACTTTTAGCTTTTTTACCTTCTTGAACAGATCTAAATAGGGATGATTCTTTTCTCTCCTCCTACTTGGTAGTTTTCTTTGGAAGATTGTTTCGAATGGGATAAATCTACTTTTGGAAAACCCTCTAATTCATTTAACAAATCATTTTTCTCAAATAAATATTTCTCATTATTTAAACTTAAATCTGGTAGTTCTTATAATATATCCATACTTTCTTTTTCTTTTATTGAAGTAGTATCACTTAACCTTGAATTAGCAATAACATTTGGGTCTTATAACAATTCTGGATAATGAACTTTTAAACGGTTTGTCCCCTCATTCTTCTACCAACCTTGGTATTTTTTACTTCTTGTAAATGTCCTGAAACAACACTGATTATTCGTCCCAGAAATCATTTTCTTTTTAACATGTCACTTATCTAGACTGCGTCATCAAATTTATAGCTTTCAGCATACATGTTCATTTGCATTGATGCATTAAAATTAGGCATTAGAACAGACAGATGGGTTCAACATTTATGATGTAATAACATCTCAGCTATTGTCTTTTTGGTTAATGTATATGGAGTGAAATGTTGATGGAAAGTTGCTTTGATTAAAGCTTCATTAATGTTGCATCTCCACATTCGTTATGAACTTTCTCAAAAAAAAGATGCTTTGAATATGTTTCCCTCTTTTTCAAAACAATGACCAGCTAATTATTGCTGTTACATTGCTAAATAGTAAAATTAATATTTCTCTACAATCTACATTTATTACTAGAAATATCAATCAATGTCCAGAAGATTTTATCAAATTCAAAAAAAAAAAAGAAAAAATGGGGAAGAAAAAAGAAAATAGTATTTTTTTCCTTCCTCTCCAGAAACATAGAAATTAATCCGAGAAACGTTTCTATACAAATACAGAAATTATACATGCTACAACTTTTTGTCTATCTGCACATTAATCTTAAAAAAGAAAAGAAAACATGGTAAAGTAATTAAAACCTAGGTGAAGCAGTCAGAGTTGGTAAGTTATGTGAAATATATAAACTTTTAAATTCCACAAACTTTTAATTAAGAGTATAATTTCCCATTTATGTTATATTAACCATTATGATTCAAATATTATTTAGTATCGTTACATCCTTAAAGGATAGACTAATTAAATTAGTCTATTTTCTTTGTATAAAGAGAGCGAATTATTAAGCTCAAACTAAGAAATAACTAATTTTTAAAATAAAATATTTTTGGCTGAAATAATCAGAAATCATTCACTCAATTAAGTCTGCTTTGATTTTGCTTGGTAGAATTCCTTTTCTTATTTTAGTTATAAAATAGATTTACCTAGAAGGAATCGTTCAAGTTAATTTGAAAGTTCAGATTACCTCAAACTAGAAAACGGTGAATATTTAGAGAACTAACAAATTGAAAGAAAAGTTACTTATAGAATTAAAGGTAATTTATTAAAGTACAACAGAAAAGTGTAAAATATATATATTAAATATTGGAGTTATAAATTACACAAAGATAAAAATTTCAAATCCCCAAATTATGTTAAAATCAGTTAAACATTTAAAATCGCAGAAATAAAATTGCAATGCATTAAAGGATTTTTCAGAAATTCTAATAATAATGTAAAATGATTTAGTTAAATCATAAATATATTAAATAATCAAAGAAAGAAAATAATATTTTTGGCCAAAATATTTAAAACTTAAAGCGTTATCAATCGCAGATAACATTTATTAAATTAATAACTATTTATTAAAACTTTATGGAGGATGATGTGTCGGCTGTGGAAACGTATGACTGAACCTTCAGATGAGATTGGTTGGAGTTTCTGGACAAATGCGTTACCCAAAAAGCATTAATAACATTTTGTAATGCTATAGAAAAGTAATTTGTTCTGTTTGACTAAGCATATGTAGAAGTCAAGGTCACAGTAAAACTTTTAGAATATATATCTATGCTTTTTAGATATAATGCTTTTTTTAATCAACACTTAAATGATTTATGACTTGTCAAATGTAACTTTAGGAATATAAATTTTCATGAAACAAACCCATCCAAATACATTACTAGGATATATTACAGCAGATTCTTCTGAATTATTTTTTCTAAAATAATTTATAAATGCGACTACTCTTTCATATTATCAATTTCAATCTATTTAGTCAGACAAAATGATACCTCGTTTATGCTCAATTTACTTTCAATATAACAAACCCAAAGCTCAAATGAAAGAGGTTCTCTGTTGTCTAAAATTTTGTATTAATATTCTTCAAGAAGTATAATAACTAACTTTCTTATTGCATTGCAAATATATACCATATAATACTAAATTGTCCAGGCTAGAATATGAAAGTTCTGAAGAAGATTTCTGGTGCAATTGAAACTGTAAACTGTAAAAAGAGTGGTAAATAAAGCATTGTGTAACAGTAGTAAAGTGAATGAACAATTTAGTTTTATATGGTATTAATATTATGAAAGGGTAGATGTAAGTATAGTTTATTTTGAAAAAAAAAAAGATTCATTAGAGTCTGCTGTATTGGATGTGTTCTGTGGAATAGATGTATATTCCTAATATCACATTTGACCAACTGTAAAATCATTTACATGTTGATTAAAATCACTATTATATCTAAATTAATATTTTAAACAGTAAGCTGGTTCAATTAATATAAAAACAAAGATCACCTCTAATTTAAAATGTCAGCCTTTTTTAGGTATCAATGCTTTATTTATTTATAATGTAACAAACTGAAAGCCAGATGAAAGAGGTAATCTTTTATCTGATAAAGTAAACTAGCACTGATGAGGGCAGGCATATTTCCAGTTTATTTTTTAAAAAAATAATTTATTAGAATCTGCTGTGTGAAATAGATTATGCTTTTTTATAGAAGTCTCAATGCATGATAACTCATCGTAATATTTTTAGTAAAAGAGAATGTATTTCTTATATATTTTTTTCATTTGTAATCTTTCATATAAAATTCATGATGTTTTGTAATCATGGATTGAAGTATTTTCAACTTTATGCAGCATGGCTTATAATTATTTTTTTTGGAATGAAACCAAGTAAAAATAAATTTAAAATTTAATAAGTGTTATATTTCCTGAAGAGTTATATGTCTTACTGATGAAAATTTTAAATCAAATATTGAATATATGAAGATATAAAATGATGATTCAAAACACACTTGCCCTGACAAGATAGTTATTATAAAATAAAACAATGAACCATGTGCATGCAAGCATACTACTTAATACCTATATTTTAAGATTAGTGCATGATTATATTATGCAGCTTGATAGAATTAATAATTCATTTTAGTTATTTCAAATTTGCATAAAATTGATATTCTTTAGAAATGTTTATTAATTTGAATGACAGTAATAAATTCTTAATGTTAATGCAGCTTCAGTCTATCATAATTGTCCAGGAACTTAATTCTTTTTGATTTATATGTGTTGTTACAATGTAATTTGTTTGTCTATGTGTGTACCAATTTTTATATAACCATGAGTACATACAACATACATAAGCTGTTAGAAATTAGAGATCATTTAAATGGAATTGTAATGAAGAGTAATGAGGGGTTAAATAATTAGCATTTGGGTGAAGTAAACCATTAAACATCACATGATCACCATCTCATGCTAGCACATAACTGTTAGTAAACAGGCAAAAACTCTCCATATAGTATGGGTGCTGAATTGAGTTCAGACCCATATGACTATATAAGCTATTGAGCTTAGATTGAAAATATTATTGTGTTTTCAATTTCATTCTTATAGTTTTGTAGTAAAGTAGAGATAAATGGTAGCTGCTGGAGGGTTGCATTAGATCCTAAGATCTAGGTGCAGTGCTCTCAGATCCAAGGCTCCTCACTGATGAAGGCCACAAGCCAGAAACTAGTCTGGGGATATTGGATGAGTAGGCACTAGATAGGGATTTTATGCACAAACCTTCTGGCATCCATTGATTACTCTGTTTAGCACGTGGTGGCACTACTATATGGAGAGTTTTTGCCTGTTTACATTTGGGTGAAATAAAAGAAAATGTCCACTAGAAAGTTGTTATTGAGATGCTATGTTCATCCTATCCATTGCAAATTACGTAATATCCTTAGATATGAAACAATGTGGGTGTTTTATAAAAAAGAATTGTTATTCTGAAGTGACTTATTTTAAAGAGAGTCACACTAGTACTTATACAGTGAAGCAAAAAAATGTAAACAAAAAAAATCATTAAAATTTATCAATTTAATAAGCTTTGCAATATAACAGTCATTTTTTTTATCTTGAGTTCCACACCACACACACTCATGTCTAAAAAAAACCTTCCAAATTTATAAATTTAATAAATTTTGCAACATGGCAATAATTCTTTCATTTCAGAGCACTATATGTAATTCTATTTATTAATAACATTTTTTTAGCTTATGTTTAAAACTTTACTATTCTTTCCAAATCTGATTTCAGTATTAAATATAAAATGTTGTCAGGCACTATGCTAAAACTTTTCAAAATTTAAAAAACATACATAAAGTCAATACAAACTCAATAACTTAAAAACAACTAGAGATGTTGTAATCCCTAATAAATTATTACATTTATATATAAAAAAGGTATAGACAAAAAGGGATATCATGCAGAGCATATTTAATTATGAGGACAGTCAGAATTTTATTATTCACTTTTAAAAAAAAAAGAATCAGTAAGTTGTTTATTTTTTTTATTTTTTGAACGAATGTAAATGAGCAAATGCACACACAATAAATATATATGTAAATATACTTCTTCAATTTATTAGCAATAACTACATTATTATTTTTTTATTTTTGTTTATACTACAATTTATATATATATATATATATATATATATATATATATATATAAAGTATGTATGGGATATATGTGTACATGTAAAATACTGCACACTTGCAGTTTAATAAACAATACATGTTCTATTGTAATCAAAGCTTATTAATAAAACATGAGCTACTATACACAAAGTACGATATGGACAAAGGAATCTTGGTACAAAATATAATAAATATCATTACTTCATTGTATAAATAATCCATGTAATCATAATTAACTTATTAAATAAAATACTAAATTAATTATTATTCAAGTCTAGGTATATATTGATCGCCACATAAACAGGTATACATACTTAGCTGATATCTGTAGTATCATATCTCTCCTTGATCTTATGGAACAGAAAATAAAATGGGTAATAGTGGACAATGTTGTTGTCAGGTGAAGAGTTAGGGGAAAAAACTAAGGTAATAGTGAGTTTATATTTATATGTTTTGCTATTACAGGAATTATTTGTTGAATCGTGCAAAACACAATTATTTATGATAAGATATCAAGACTAGATTGAGAGTTGATAGTTATTTTTAAAAAAAAAACAGATAATTTCAAATAAATATTAACTATCGTAAAACAAGTTACAACCTGGCATACCTTACAAGTTCACTAGGACCCTTGGCTTTATTCATTCAATGGTAATATTAATATTCTTAATTGTATAATTATAATATATATATAAACATGTTTTGCAGGTTTATCTGTGTAAGATGTTAGTTTAAAAATTCCAAATTTGGACTTGATCACACAAGTTCTCAACTGGGAAATGAAAACTATATAATTGTAGAGGCGCTGTAAACAGTGTTAATAAAAATAGTTATAGAGACACTGGAAATTCCACAGCTGAAAAGTAAGTGTATAAAATTGAAAAATAATAATAAATAAATAAAAATTTAGGGAAATTTGTTTTTAATAACAATTTCCAAATAGAAGAATGTTTACATATGTCATTGCATTTGTTGATACAATTTGGTCCTTTTAATATCTCAATAGCTGCTCTGATCTTACATTGGTGTATCAAGAGTTCTGACAATGATGAATGTTGTTTCACTGCATTAACATGTTTATACCATCTATCACTGTTGTGATGATTGCTCATACCTACATAAAAAGATTCACATACACCACAGGAAATTCTATAAACTCCTTGAGCCTCCAAAAAATCTTACATGGATGACCTGCAAAACATTTTTTTTATATCTGCAACCTGTGAAATATATATATATATGTGTGTGTGTGTGTGTGAAATAAATATTATATGGAAAGTTTATAAAGGTATATGTAACATTGCAATTTACACATCTCCTACATTAAACAAATTAATAAATAATTATAAAGATAAACCTCATTTATAAATAAAAAATGCATCATTTATAAATGGATATGTAGGTGTGGTAGCAGATATATAAGGGAATCTAGATGCACATTGAAAAAAAAACTAAAGAGCATTTGCTGTTGTTAAAAAGGGTTCAGAAAACGAAACAAAATTGCAAAGTAAATAATAATGTTTCAGCATATGTTTTTTACGACCATAATAAATCATGTATTTATGATTTTAACTTCAATTATAATAATGTAAAAATATTGCAAATTGAAAAAAATAACAAAAGGAAAATAAAGGAAGCTATGCTAATATACAAATACAAACATGACTTTAATTAACAGACAGGCAGCAAATGTTGAGATCATGGAGTTGTGGGAAGATCAGCCTTTCAAAGTGTTAGTTGACAAAGACTACAAGGATAGTCAAAAGTGCTCCTAAGTGGATAAAATTTTTAAAGTTATACTTTACATATATCTAATTACTGTATTTATAAATATTCAATTATAAAATTACATATATTGATTTAAAGAAATAAAGACACTGAATTATATATATATATTACAAGCATAAAGCTAAAACTAGTCAATAAATAATTAAAAATTACCCCAAATCTAAAACTCAACCAGACACAGGTCACACTATTAATTTTGATGAAACTAAAGTTGTCTTCTTTGAGAGAAATGAAATTAAAAAAAGAATCTTTATTATTGAAAATTTCTTATTCTGAAGCAATTAACTTATTTAAAAGTTCTTTTAATATTAAGGTTTGATGGGAAGTAAATGGATTTGTGGGTAATGTTTAATATAAACATGGTGATGTTTTGTAGTTCTTTACACTTGAGAAGTCTGTTTGTAGTAGTGAAACCATTGTTTGTGTTTTTGATTTTGTTTTTTTGGCTAGTCTGATTAAGTTTTGGATTTGGGAAAATTTTTAATTTTATATATACATATATATATTTAAAGTGGATTAAAACAGATGAAAATTCAATGTTGTTCAATTTTTGGATCTCAAGATTACTAGAAATAAGGATAAACTGGATTACTATATGATTCTTAAACCAATAGCAAAAAGAGGATATATTCCATATGAATCAAAAGTACCAATGTCACATAAAATGGCAGGTTTGAAGTCCTTTTTATTTAGAAATGATAACCTTTGTAAATATGCATCAGATAAAACTAAAAATATTGAAATTTATTATAAAGAGGTGTTAAACGTTGGATACAATTATGATTGTGTACATTATATTGTTAAAAATTTTACTTCTAAATATAAAAATATTAAAAATAATGTTAATTTTTCTGATAAAAAGTTGTGGATATCAATACCATATATATCTAATCAACAGGAAAGTTTCATTAAGATAATTTATAAAAGATTGTGCGATATTGCATTTTATGCACCACCTACATTAAATAAATTAATAAACAATTCAAAAGATAAAACTTTATTGACAAATAAAAATTGTATCATTTAAAAATGGACATGTAGGTGTGGTAGTGGATATATAGGTAAATCAAGGTGCACATTGGAAAAAAGAACAAAAGAGCACGTATTATTATTTAAAAGGGTTCAAAATATGAAACAAAATATTAAAAATAGTGATAATTTATCAGCTTCTGTTTTTTATGACCATAATAAATTATGTATATATGGTTTTGATTTTGATTATAACAATGTAAAAATATTGGAAACTGAAAGAAATAATAATAAAAGAAAAATTAAAGAGGCGCTGTTAATATATAAATACAAGCAAAATTTAATTAATCGGCAAGCAGCAAACGTTAAGATCACAGAATTATGGGAAAGTTGACATTGAATTATGGGAAAGTTGACATTTTAAATGTGATAGTTGACAAATCTACAAGGTAGTGAAAGCGCTTCTAAGTTATAGTTATACATATAATTTTTATAGACTTTTAATTACTGTATTTTCAAATATTTATTTATAAAGTTACGTATATTATTTTGAAAAAATACAGACATCGATTTGAAATATTATATATATATATATATTTGATTTTGCACTCATTTGATTTTCATAAATACATATAAATTGTACTTTATAAGAATGTGCAGTCAATTAATAAATAATACAGTAGTAACTTCAAAAACACTTTTAAACTAGACTTAGATACAGTGTGTCTTTATCAAAGTAAGACTGTGATTAATTTTAGCAAACCCATACATACACACACCCACACACACACATATATATATATATATATTGAAGTATAAGTGCTATTGGTTCTTATATTAACAGATTTTTTTAAAAATTAATTATATACTTGTTATAAATTGAAACCAAATTCTTATTTATAAGTCTGTAATGAGTAAAAATACTGCATAAGGATTCCTAATTTCAATAATATTAATAAGTATATAAAAAAACTACAATTATAAAATTTGTAGCCCTGAGAATATTTAATCTTATTTATAAGTAATGAAGGTTAAACATGCATACTTTAATAATAATTCACAAGCCAAACCTTAAAGAGTCATTTATATATATATTTATAAATAATGCCCTCCCTCTCATCAATTCTACTTTATTAATTACATCATTAAATTTATTAAAATTTACAACTAAATTAAAATTTGAGACTAAGCTGGTTTGATTAACATTTTACAAATATGACTGCTAATAAAATATTTTATCCTTTTAAATGCCAAATATACAATTTATTTATCATATAACATCATAGTGCTTAGTAAAAGTGAGTTAATTTTATCTAACTGATAAATTAGAATTGATATAAGAAAGAGAGCATTATTTAACAAGTTTATTAAAATAATTCTACAAGATCTGTCTTGTGAATTATTATTATGTTATATACACTTAAAGTTGTCTTCTCCATATATATTATTATATTTTCTATGCACCACATGTTGGGGTTATTAGAATGATTAGAATTTATATTTCCAATGTTATTTAAAATTGTAGTCTGATTTGATTAATAATCTATGATAATTTATACTAAAGCAAAGTTTCATCTATTTATAAAAGTTTCTGCTAGTACAAAATTTTACCTATTGGATTATCAATAATTGATTAATAATCTATATAACAGCATGGCAGTTAGATCAAAGTGCATCGTTTTCTAATTACTAGTTTGTTAAAATGACTCTAATAACTCTGACTTGTGAGTTATTATTATGGTACATTGTTGGGTTTTTTTTAGATTACTTCTCCATAAATATTATTATATAATCTCAGGCATTGCATATTTAATATCTAATTCTTATTTATAGGATTGTTAAAACTCTTACAATTAATATTTTGTAATTTGAAAGTTGAGACGTTTTATTAAGATTTTATGAAGTTGCTCTCTTCTGAGCATCAATAATTGATTTATTATATCTATATTACAACATGGCACTTACATAAAAATCAATAACTTTTTTATCTGATAAATTAGCATATACACTTTCTAAAGTCCTACTTCATTTTTTAACCTGTTTATCTGTACTTTTTTCACCTCTCATAATTATGTAGCTATAATATTTTTTTCTACACATATATCACATTTTTTACATAAATTCATAGAAATAAATTTCTTAACTATTCATTTTTATCCATATTTTTTATGTCTTCCCACACAATACAATTAAACAAGATATTTACTATTTTTAAACATTTTAATTTTTTTAAAAATTTTATTCCAACTCCTTTGCTGAATTTTGCTAACACATTTCCATCTTCATACTACATTACAGGTTCTTAATTTTACAATTATTTTTTAGAAGTATAAGTTTAAAAATAAAAGCCATTTTTAAAAATAATACAACTTTGCAAATTTAAAAAAATAATAATAAACTAAAATAAGTTATCAGAACAATATCTTTTACTATTTCACAATTGCCATTAAAAATGTGTTTAGAATAAAATTTCTATTTTTAAAACCTGATTGAATTTTTATCAAGAACATATAAAACAACAAAATTATGTTCTGTAAATATAAAATTCCATTCATAATTATTAAAAAATGATAAAAAATAATTCTTCAAATGTTTGTAAAGGTGTTGTTTTTTTTATTCAATCAAAAACTCCTACTTTACATTATTACATTTTTCTTAACTTGCTTTCTTTTATAAATAAATATTTTTGAATAGAATTTGAATTTAATCAGAATATTCTTTGTCAAAAATTTACAAATATTTTGGAAAAATAATTAGAAATATATAAACAAATTCCAGAAAATATAAGATTTTCATTTGTGAAATTTAAAAAAGAGACGTATTCTCATCAATCCTTCATTAATTGAATGAATACTTTAAGAACAAAGAAATTCTAATCAGTAGTGTTTTAATGTTTTTGTATACAATTTTCTTTATGATGTGAACATCTTGAGACTTTTGTAAATTAATAAATCAGTATATATTTTAATTTTAGGTTTTCAGTCAAATAAATGCAGAACTGATATAAAAATGCTACAGATAGCCACAATAGAGTGAATTTAAGCTGATGGACACCACTGTATCTTTTTTCAGACATGCTATAAGTATAAAAGCAGTTTTTAAAAAAGTCCACTCTATTTCCTCTTGGATAATCTCATTTATTTTTTATAATTAATTCTCTAATATATCTCTATATACTTTTTATTTCACAACTTGTCATAAAGTATTCAGTAAAGGAGTTTGCTATTAACTGAAAGGAGACCCTTTGATTCCTTTGGAGGCCTTAAAGGAACTGAGCAGGGTAAATTCCCAATGTCCACTCCATACGTTCTTGTCGTTGCAGCTCCTAATGTCCACTCCATACATTCTTGTCGTTGCAGCTGTTATTACTATGTGATTATTCATATAGTATACGAACATGGATGGGCTGCTCACCAACATGCATTAGCCAGCATGGTGAGTTTATTGGCTTTTTACCTCTGAGTTTAAGATCAAGAAACACCATGGTCTTTCTTCTCAGTGCCTGATAAGGCAGAATGAATGTTTGTGTAAATGACAAATATTTTTCTTATACATATATACAATTATGACAGACAAAAATAAAGCATGGCCCTTATTCCCAGGAGGCTGTAAAGTCACCAACCAAGGCAGCGGTTGGTGGCCGAAGGCGGAGGGTGCTAAGAATCCCCTGATTTCAGGCCCAGGCTGCCATTTGATGATGACTTTTTATTTAGGTACTTACAACTGCAGATCACTTTCAAGTAAAGGAAGACTGCAAGAATTAGAAGAAGAATTGTCTTATATTAAATGGGACATTATTAGACTTTGTGAAGTTAGAAGAAAAGGTGAAGAAACAATTAATTTAAAAAGTGGACATATACTCTATTATAAAGGCACACATATTGGAAATACAAGTGGAGTAGGATTCATTATAAATAAAAAATGGAAGAACAATATTGTGGAGATTGATGGTGTATCAGACAGAGTTGCAAGATTAGTTATACAACTTAATAGCAGATACCAAATGCAGATAATTCAGGTTTATGCCCCAACAAGTTCTCATAGTGATGAAGTAGTAGAAGATTTTTATATGGATGTACAAAAGGCTTTTGATCAGAGTAAACAACATTTTAAAATTGTTATGGGAGACTTTAATGCTAGAATTGGTAGACAAATGAAAGATGAAATTGCTGTAGGTAATTTTGGTTATGGTAATAGAAATGAGAGAGGACATAGACTTGTGGAGTTTGCAGAAAAAGAAAAACTTTATATTATGAATTCATTTTTGAGAAAAATGTTAAAAGGAAATGGACATGGAAGCATCCAAATGAAGGTACAGCGGAATTGGATTATATTTTGAGTAACAGGAAATACATATTTCAAGATTGTAATGTTCTTAATAAATTTAACACAGGAAGTGATCATCGATTAGTAAGGTGTAAGTTACGTGTTAATGTAAAACTAGAGAGACAAAAATTATTAAGAAAAACAATATTTACAGTTGATATTCCTAATCTTCAGAAACATTCTAATGAATTTAAATTAGAACTTACAAATAGGTTTCAAGTGTTAGGAGATTTTGAACATGATTCAGATTTGAATGAAATTAATATGAAAATAACTGATACACTTTTAAAAACTGCAACAAAGATAGCTGGTAGAAAAAAGCAGCAATTGACTAATAAAATTTCTACTGAGACTAGAGAATTTATGAAGAAAAGAAGGAATATGAAGATATACAAAAATGATGTATTAAAAAGAATTGAATATCTCGAATTTTGTAAAATGGTACGGAAAAGAGTTGAAAATGATATAAGAAAGTATAACTGTGAAATAGCAAGGAAAGCTGTAGAAGAAAATAAAAGTCTCAAGAATGTTAAACAACATTTTGGTATTGGTAGGAAATTTATATCTGCAATAAGAAAAAAAGATGGAATTATTACTAAAAAGAGAGATGACATCATGAAATTGGTAGAAGATTTTTATCAAGAATTATATAGTAATAAAGAACAAGTACCTTCTATATCTATTACATCTTCCGAATTGCCCAGAATTTTAAATGAAGAAGTGAGACATGCAATTAAATGTATGAAGAAAGGAAAGGCTCCAGGAAATGATGGAATTATAATTGATATATTAAAAGAAGCAGGTGAAGAAATAGAAACAATTTTAGCAAAGTTATATACCAAATGTCTAAATGATAAAGATGTACCGGAAGATTGGAAGAATGCAGTAATAATATTAATATTTAAAAAAGGTGATAAAGAAGATATTAGAAATTACAGACCTATCAGCCTTTTATCAGTTTTATATAAAATTTTTACCAAGATAATTACAACTCGTCTACAGAGAACTTTGGATTTCCACCAACCAAGAGAACAAGCTGGATTTAAAAGTGGTTTTAGTACAATAGATCATATCCAGGTATTGAGAGAAGTCATAGAAAGGACAAATGAATATGAGTTGTCATTATGTTTTGGATTTGTAGATTATGAAAAGGCATTCGATTCTATACACATTTCTTCAGTGATTAAAGCATTGGATCATCAAAATATAGATCCAGGATATTGTCATATTTTAAAGAATATTTATAAAAATGCAACAGCAACAATTAGATTACATAATGATACTGGAAAAATCAACATTGAGAAAGGTGTAAGACAAGGTGACCCCATATCTCCAAAACTTTTTACAGCAGTGCTGCAGAAGTATTTTGTGGATTAAAATGGGAAACTAAAGGAATGAAAGTAAATGGAGAGTATTTAAGTCATTTAGATTTTGCAGATGATGTAGTTGTTTTTGCAAATAATGCTTCAGAGCTGCAGGAAATGTTGCAGGAGTTAGCAGATGAAAGTAGAAAAGTAGGACTAAAGATAAATGTTAAAAAGACTAAAGTAATGTTTAATCGATTTGCTCAAAATATGAAAATAAAGATTGATTATGAAGAATTAGAAGAAGTTAACAGTTACAAATACCTTGGTCAGATTATTAATACAGATGGAAACATAATGGAGGAAATTAATCATAGAATTAAACTTGGTTGGAGTGCTTTTGGTAGAAATAACTTGATACTAAAAGGAAATATGCCTATGTGTTTGAAAAGAATGGTTTTTAACAAATGTGTTTTACCAGTTCTTACTTATGGATCTGAGACTTGGACACTTAATAGAAGAGCAATACAGAGACTTCAGACCACTCAAAGGAGTATGGAGAGATGTATGTTGGGAGTAACAAGAAGAGATCGAAAATGCAATGTATGGGTAAGACAACAAACAGGTGTTACTGACCTTATTGAAAAAATTAAAAGATTGAAATGGAGTTGGGCTGGACATATTGCTAGAAGAAATGATAATAGATGGACAATTGAAATTTTAAACTGGATTCCAAGAGATTGTAAAAGACCCAGAAAGAGACCACATGTGAGATGGATGGATGAAATAAGAAAATGTGCAGGGGTGTTGTGGAAAAGAGAAGCTAAAGATCGGAGAAGATGGATTAAACTTGGAGAGACCTTCATCCTGCAGTGGATTGATAATGGTTGATGATATATATATATATATATATATGTGTGTGTGTGTGTGTGTGTGTGTGTGTGTGTGCGCGTGTGTGAACACATAAAACGTGCAATCAAATCTATGAAGAATGAAAAAGTTCTAAGAAATGATAAGATTATTATTGATATCTTAAAAATAGTAGGTGAAGAAATGGGAAATTGTTGGTAATGATATATATATATATAAAATTTCTAAACAATAAAAATGCACCAGATAATTGGAATTATACAAAATAATACTGATTTTTAAGAAAGATGAAATAAATGTTATTACAAATTATATTCTGCCAGTACTATGTAAGATTTTTTCTTAAGATCATTATAACTTCTCTATGTAGATCTTTGATCTAAACTAATCAAATGACCAAGTTGGATTTGAAAGTAATTTTAGCACAATAGATTACATAGAAATGTTAAGTGAAGTTACAGAAAGAACTGATGAATATGCTTTCTATTATAATTTAAGCTTATTAAATAAAGACATTTGTCTTTGAAAGCATTTCTATGAATTTTAAAGAGTATTTATTAAAATGTAATTATCATGATTAAATTATATATTTACACTAAAAATATTAGCATTGATAAGTGTCTATGATAAAAAGATTCCATATCTCCAGAATTATATATCATAGTTTGAAGAAAAATATCAGTAAAGGAGTAAAAATAAATAGATTGTAGTACATTTTTGGATGATGTGATTTTGTTTGAAAAGTAAAGGAAGAGATGAAGGTTGCTGATTATCAATTATTAAAAAATGACTAATAAATACAAACATTGTGATCAGTTTTTCAATACAGATAACATAATTGATGAAATTAATCATAAATTTAAACTTCGATTCTCTTTTGTAAAAATAATATTCAAAGTAAATTTGACTGTACATGTTATCATTTCTTATATATAAATCTAATACATGAATTTTTAACAGAAGAATAATGTAGGTACTTAAGACTATATAACAAGTACAGTGAGATATATGTTGGGATTTACAAGAAGAAATCAAAAGCAAAATATGTGTATGAGAAAACTAACAGATATGATTGACTTTATTAAAAAAATAACAAAAATAGATATAAAACAGATAATAAATGAATAGTTAAATTCTTAAGTTGAATCTCAAATAGACTACAATGATTTAGAAGGATATATATGGATTAGCTTCAGAAAATCTAGATTATATTTGGAGAAATCTTCATCCTTTAATGAATGGGTAATGACCAAACATGGTCATGATGGTTCTACATTCATTTGTAATAATTAGTCTTTCCTGCTATTGTCTTCCAGAAACTATTCTTCTTAAATATGCCTGATTGTTCTTATGTATTATTTCACATGCAATGTGATTAAGTATATGGAATAATATAATCATACATTTTGGGAATATGATCGACTGATAATATATTTTCAAAAAGTTCTGCTAAGCACCTTTATTTACTTTTTTTTAGAAATCCTGTATACTACAAGACACTTTTTTTGGTTTTATTTAACATCTCTATTAATTCTCTTAATTAAATCAATATTTGTCACAGAACTGTATTCCAATATAGAACAAGAATTGCTCAACAGTCAGTCTTAAGGTGTTATATATCTTTATTTTATCCTCTAATTAAGAATAATTAGATAACTATTTTAAAATATGGTATGAATAGTTGAAATGATTATTAGTTGACTATCAAAAAAATATTAAACCATTTTCAAATTCTAAAAATTGTATTAAATAAATTTCACTTACTTTGGATTTAAAGTTATTTTATGGGAAAGGCAGATGAATCCACTATTATATCATGAGGTGTTTTATTTTTGTTAAATAGAAAATCAGATAGATATAAAGATAGATAAAGTAGTAGGTGGGAAAGTATGTAGGTACACAGGTAAGTAGATAGACTAATAGATAGATAAAAGAGTAAGTAGATAGTGAAATAGGTATATGGGTGGGTGGGTAGTTAGATTGGGGGAGGGGTAAGAGGATAGATGAGTGGACAGACAGGCAGGTATCTATGTAGGTAGGTAGGTAGGTAGATAGATAGATAGATAGATAGATAGATAGATAGATAGATAGATAGATAGATAGATAGATAGATAGATAGATAGATAGATAGATAGATAGATAGATAGATAGATAGATGGATGGATGGATGGATGGATGGATGGATGGATGGATGGATGGATGGATGGATGGATAGATAGATAGATAGATAGATAGATAGATAGATAGATAGATAGATAGATAGATAGATAGATAGATAGATAGATAGATAGATAGATAGGTAGATAGATAGATAGATAGATAGATAGATAGATAGATAGATAGATAGATAGATAGATAGATAGGTGAAGCGGGTGGAGGGTGTGATAGCAGAAACACATTTTTGTTTTTTGTCATTTTAATAAAGTTAAATATTTATAAAATGTACATAATTGGGAGTTACTTTCTTGGCAGTTATTGAAACATTAATAATATTGATAGAAGATACTAAGTATATACTTTTTATTTTTCATTTTAAAAACGTGGTTTAGATTCCGATAAAATGATCAATTTTCTTTCAGTTATTTATTATTCTATTATTATCAATAATCACTCAAACAAAATATTTCATTTTAAGACGAGTTTGTTGTATAATGTTATTTATAACAAATGCAACATTATATTTTAACTGTGTTTTTTATATAAACTTTAAATCAACACTTAAATCATGTTTACTGACATGCTATTATTAAATATTAATAAAACATGTACAATTTTTTTTATTAAAACACTTTAATAATAATCACTGTAAAATCAAGAATATAGATTTTATCATTATTTATACTATAAATAGTTATTTTTTTGATTGCTAAACTTTTACTAAATGTTTCTGTTTTATTTAAATAAATGTCCCTCCCCCATCATTTCTTATAATTTTACATGTTATAAAACATTTCGATTTCATACATCAATAAGTTAAGTGTCATTTTGTATTCAATAGATTAATACTTAAAAAAGTTTAATGTTGCTTATGTTTACATTTGAAAATGTTGATTTAGATCTCAAAGTTATTTATATAAATAAAATGTTTTTAATTAAAATTAATTCTGTAATATACTTTTATATAGAACTACAATTGATATTGCTAGCGATCATAATTTATCTCAACGGCAGGAAGCCATTTTAGTTAGATAATACAAATTTTAATTTTAAAAATGCTTTGAATAATTTTATTCTGTCTGCAACTAGTGGTGACCCTCCCCTCCACCAAAACACAATGCAGTGTATCTTATTCTTTTTGCTAGGCAACAGTACTTCTATGAATCAAATCAGTAAAATGGTATTCATTTATATTCTAGATTAATATTTATGATAAAATGTTATGACCAGGATATACTATTAATTAAACAGAACATGTGCTCACTGTAAAGTTTATTGTGAATTTAACAATCACAGACTGATTTAATATTTAGAAAAATAGCAGAATATTAATTTTATTTATAAATCACTTTATCTGCATAATTTATTTAATAATAAAGTTTGAATACAAATATAGTGTATATACTTAAGCCAGATGTAATTAATGGTGATTTGAACTCACACTTTAAAGAGGAATGTTAAATAATGCATGGATAATATATGTATTTAGAAGGGGTGCAATGTTTGGATGAGGAGAGGGGTTCAAGACTCATTCAGATAGCTATTTAAACCATGTACACATAATAGACAATGAGGATTGCCAATTCCTCAACAAGCTTTCTGATAAATGCTTAGATAGAGAAGGCATTTAAAATATCTCTGTCAGGACCCCCCCCCAAACCTCTGACCATGGTTTCATGCTCTAGCACTCCTCAGAGAGGTGCTAGGATAGGTTCAGATTTTCCACTCAATAGATAACTTTTAGTTAAATGCTGGATTTGGGTTGATGTTTTTAGATCTAGTGTCTGAACCTATCCTAGCACCTCTTTGATGAGTGCCAGAGCATGAAACCATGGTCAGAGGTTTGGGGGAGGGTCCTGGCAGAGATATTTTAAATGTTTTCTCTAGCTAAGCATTTATCACAAAGCTTGTTGAGGAATTGGCAATCCTCATTGTTTATAACTTACAAGCTTAAGAGTATAGGGTCATGTGATCTATGACTCTTATTTTGACTATTTATGTACACATAATATTTCAGTGTTTTTTCTTTTATTATGTCATAGTAGAATTTTTCAACATTTTAATTATTTTAAAGGCAAGGTATTATGCTATCAATAGTAAGTGCTTTGCACTTCTGTATAATCAGACCTCTATTTTAGTAAAAATACTTTCTATATTTGGTGGCAAAAATTCTTTGGATATTGGAAAATAAAAGTTGTGACTTATTTCATAGAATAGCAAAATTATCAAAAAACAACAGACCATTGCATTTGAAACATGCAGATTTGATTAACCATTTAAAAGTTTAACATTTTTTATTTAGTCCTGATGTCACAGATTTTGACAATATTTACGCTCTGATTTTAGTATAAAGTCTTTATTCCAAGCTTATATTAAATAAATTGGACTTGGATTTTTTGGAAATTTAAGTTTACAAATGAACAACATTATTACAAAATCATATTTTTAAACTTTGCAAATATTGAAAAAATGAGTTTGTAATGATAACAAAGGATTTTTTTTTTAATTCAACAGTAGCCAATAGTCTAAATGGATGATTTGACAATCAATAAAATCTTCTATTAAAATTTATTTTTAAAATGCAAATAAATAAATGTTAATCTCTGATAAATCTATAAAATTATGCTTTAAAATATTAAAATTGCTTTATAACTTTTAGAATATCTCAAAAGAACATGATACAATAATCAGTAATGATATAAAATGATGTTTCATGATTAGTACCACAAGGCATGCTCATCTTATCAGTCAGTTTCATGGTTGAATATTTTATTCTTAAAAGTAAAAATGAATAAAATCTTTTTTTTTCTTCATTTTTTTTTTTTTTGTTTTAAGTAGTTATTATGTAATTTTGTGTAAAATTAATCAGAAATATTTAAATAAACTATGCAAAATTCATGTTTTGTTATTCCAAAAATTTTCTTGAAATAACCCTCAAAAATGCTATAGAAACCAGGATTGCAAATAAATAGAGATAAAAAAAGTTTTTATATTAAATAATTTTATTTACTATGCAATAAAAAACAAAAAAGTGATTGTTTCTTTAACCAAAAATGGGGTTTTTAGATTTAATTTGAAGTAAAAGCATTGGAGTGGGGTTCCAGAAATTAATTAAATCAATCCATATTTTATAACATTGGACTAAATTAATTTCTGGACTGTCCCATTCTGTTTTTTCAAGTTAAATCTTAAGGCCCAATTGTGGTTGAGGAAACTTTTTTTTTGTACACAGTAAATAAAAACATTTAATATTTAAAAAATATCTTTATTTATTTTAAACTTTTTAGTATTGGCTGTGTAAATAAAAATGTAAGACTATATTGGACTTTAAATCAACTTAACACTTATAGTTGATATATATATAGCAAGTTTTTTTAACTTGCATTTTTGTTTATCATATATATATATATATATATATATATTGAAACAGTCAGCTTTTCAACCTAACTGTTTCACCTACTATATGTTATATAGTAGTATTCATACCTATATACATACCACCAAAACCTCATATATTTATTAATAATAATCATAATAAATCCCGCCTAAATTTAGTCTGAATAATACAAATATGTGTGTGTGCATGTATGTTTAAATATTTACAGAAATATTCATTTATATAACTCATGAAGTGAAATATGCACATATATAGATTGTTAATAAATTGCTAAGTAAAAAACTAATTGTATGTGTAACTTTAGACTACATATATACAAGAATATAAATGTTAATAGATTATAAAACATTACGTTTTCTATAATTTTATATATTTGTTAAATTATATATTTTCAAAATTGTATAATTCTGCATATATCGGTAAATTAGAACCATCAGGTTACATATATAATAAAATGTTTTTCCAAATCTTAGATTTGTTTTTTTGGACACACTGTCACCAGCATAATTAATCTTTACTGGTATAAAATTAATTAAAAATTTATATTTAGAATAAAACTTAGAAAACTGAATAAATTACGGCCTGTCAATAGGTTTTTTTTGACCTATTTAATATTTGACACAGCAGGCTTCCGCGATAACTGGTAATTATCGTATGGGCCAAGAAAACACTTCTAAGAAAATAAAATAATGAAGGAGAAGGGGGGTAAGGATATAAAAGAATAGCAGCCATCTTTCAAAAGGGAGTTACAGTTAGTTTTTCATTACACAGTTTTGATTACTCACAAAATTCCAGAGCTTTTTGAATTAATATTTGTAACAAAGTGAATAATCACCATGTCGGGGTAAGTGGGCTCGAAATCTAGCCTTCTGCCCAATGAAGAACCATCTAAGCCAGGAGAGCTTGAGTTGACCACCGCCAGAACCTAAAGATGTCACGCTATCCAAAGAACTTGCCAGAACAGAGAAAGATCAAGATAAACAATGGTAATTACTCCTTCCAATCTAAAAACTTCAACTAATTCCAAATTTAAATGCTAGCTTAACCTTAAATTAATGGCCATCCTAATATTGTAAATTAAACTTATGTATATTTTATTTTTTATAATTTCAATCTAAAACTTGCCTAAATTATAAATGTAATAACTGTATTTAAATCCTAAAGTCTTGACTGATGATAAAAACTAATTAAAAACCTGATTTAAAATGTCTGATATAACAGATACAAAATGATTTATCTGATATAAAATATTTAACTGATTTCTAAATGATTTATGATTTACTATTTCAAATTCTAAAGTACTCACATTCACACACATCTTTATTAATATGATCGTATGATTTTATGTTTTGGTTTACTCGTAAAATAATGTTTGATTTGGTTACATATTAATTTGACCCTAAGTAATTAAATGCTATCTGTTTCAATTTGCCATAATGTAGGAATTAAATGTTTTATAAATTTAGAAACATATAAAATGCAATAGGCTGTTAAAGTAATAATAAAAATTTCTATGCTAATTTATTATTGTCTTAAGTTAATGATAATGTTTGCCGTCATTAATCTTAGAGATAGCATTATAAAACTAAATCAATCATATTTTAGCGAACCTCGCACAACTTTCTTTCAAAATGAACAAATTTCACTTACTTGAAATTTTATTATGATTTAAAATGCATTTCTTAAGTTATTCTATGCCAAATTTTATTATTATTTAGTTATCTTATCTTGTTTATGCTATAAAACTTCAAAACCGAGCTTTATCCTTAATTAAACTATTAGCAAGAATTAAATAAAATTCTCTTGCATATATATGTAAATGTGCATATATATAACACATATAATTATATATGAAATAAAAAGCTCTGTTTTGGAAAGGATAAAATGTCTAGAATTAAAAATCATTACAAACATATCATCACCTTAAGATAGATTTGTTTTTTAAGTTAATATTTTAAACAAATATTTAGTTAAAGTGATAAAAATACAGCATAAATCTATAAGTTTATATTTTAATTCCCCATATGCTGTAATCCTCCTTAAGCTAATTAAATCAAAGCCTATATAGATAGCTTTGTAGATTGGACTCATAAATTCCCTAAATAGTATTATTAAGAGTACTATAATATGAACTGATGTGGGTAGTTTCATGAAAGAAACTTTTACTTTAGCATCTTAATTTTAAATATGATTATGTAGTCAGTGGTGCATATGTGTCCTTACGAAATGCTATGGTGTACTTTCTTATTGCTGTACTTCTTTAATGGTCGCATGTTGTCGCGCTGCACCATTACCTTTAGTTTGGGCAATTATCCTCTTCAGATGTTTGACGGGTTCACACCTCAACATTCTGCATTCTTATAATGAAGCATGAGACTCACCCAGAGCATAAGATTCCCATATTCTTATATAAATTGCTCGATCTGCCGGACTAAAATGGCCTCTTATACCACAGCAATGAGAGTCGGTCACAGGGAACCATTACTCAGTAAAAATCCTGTGAATAAGGCACATATGAGATGCAAATAAGACTCAGAGTTATATTTTTTCTTTATGCACTAGTATCTGAAGTCTAACTTCCGTTAATCAGTTCAACCCACCATTTTAATAATTAATTCAGCATTGATCTGACTAGAATCCAATCTAAATTGCATATTAATGTGTAGAGAATATATATTAAATATTCATGCTAAGTAAATTATGTTCTTTACAAAATTTATTATCACTTCCGCTAACATATAGTAAATCTAAATCCTATTATAGCATAAAACTGGCATAGATAACCATGAGCGAAGACAAATCATTCTAAATTAAAATTCCACTCATGCAAAATTTTAAGGTATTATAATTTTATCACCTGTGAGTGATAGAGATATATATGTATAGCCCAAGAAATAATTGGTTGTAACCTACATAATATCACCTGCGAGTGATATGAGGCTATATACATATATATTGTAATGATCGGAAAGCAAGTGGAGATCGAATCTAACCACAACTATGATATCTGCACTACACAGGTGCCATCTAGGCATTTGAGCCTAGAAAAATTTATAAAGTAGGCAGATATGCGCCGTTAAGATTCCACTTTATTTAAATATTCAGATTGTTAGCCCAAGTCACTAGCTCATGGAGTAGCAGAGATAATAAAATATAACTTTATATCTTAAATATAAAAAAATAAAAGCCACTGCCAGAAAATAACACGTAAAAATATTTATTTATGCACATATAAAATCATTCTAATTTGAGGAATAAGTTTAACATTTTAGATTTTTATATTAATCTTTAATTTTACATTTAAATAGATTGCAATTATGAGTTTAATATTTATTTAGTGAGTCAAGTATGAATAGACTACATAGATCTGCATTTGACAAGAAAATATTCTTTCCCTTATTTAACCTTAGGCCAAAAAGTTTGCAGTCAAACCGGCGCCAATCCATCTGATACATTTATGTATTCAATGTAGCATGAAAATACGACAACACAAAAATACTATACTGTCAGGAATGTACATCTGAACAGTAAATAGAGTTAGAGAAGACATTGTCTCTCCACCAACAGGAATGCTACATCTGTTAGCGAGTAGAACAATAAACAAAAAACTCCATAGGAATGGACTGCAGTCCTTTGCCAACTTACAAACCCATCCATAGGCAAACAGAAGGTGTGTGGTGTATATATGCAATCCTGCCCATAGCGGATCTCATACTACATCTACTAATTGCACAAATATATCCAATCCATTGAGCTAATTCAACTATGAAATGAATAACCTAAGATTACCCTCCCTTAAACTATATATAACTTTACCAATCTATACAGCCATTCATGCCCGACTTAAATTTAACATTTATTATGTTCGCACAGATGAATTTTATACAATTTGTTTTATAATGTCAAGTATAGATCAGCTGCATAGATTCCACGGTTTAACGTTCCAGAATGAACTTAACCGATCAAAATACAAAGTCATCGATAACGTCAATTGCAAAGGGAATACAAGAAGCCCAGTAGCATTCAACATAAGATGCTGCAATGACACCAATGACCCATATATTCCAATCGAATATGAAACAGCAACACAATTAACCGTTAACGAATCCATGCAACGTCTATACCCAACTTTAAATTTCATGCATTTAAATAATTTATACGATAAGTATTAATACAAATAAAAAATAATAAAATGGAAATGATTTTTTTTCAAAAGCAAAACATATAAAATTAAACATTATCAATTGATTTTAAACTTAAAAGTCAGATAGAAGTTCATAAGCTTGAATGAAAGTTCTTAATTATTTTTAAATTTTAGAGTTCATGTCAATAGCTTACAGTAGAAAAATCACCGCTCTTGATGTAAATTTCCACGGAGTCTTTATTTGAAGACCCGGTCAGATGTTCCGGAGGTAGCATTAGCTGGTTCATTTCAGTATCACAGTCAGTTCATTTTTAAAATAGAGAGAGAGTGTGTGATATGTGCGTCCTATCATGACCCTCAAAAACAAGCCGGAAAAAACTGTCAGGAAAACTGTATTTCTCCTTTTATAGTATCCACACAGATTCAACCAACAAAACATCACTAATCCATCCTGTTCATTCGGGTCTGGGCTGAGGCTTGGTGCTTCCATTGGTCAAGCTAATTTCTCTTTATTCTCTTATCTAATTTTCATCTGACTTTTTAATTGCACAAGAACCCAAGGCTAGCTTGCTTTTCAATTAATAACCAATCATTTCCATTTACAGATTACAGGAATTAATTAATTCCTGTTTTATTTTAACTTACGTTATTTCTTTATTAAAATATTTTTATATTTAAATCTTGTATTTTTTTATTTAAAAAATATGTTCAAATACCCTTTTTTTATTTATAAAAAAAAATATTTTTAAAGTTTAGCATCTGTGCGAATATATACGTTATACAAACATTTTAATTTTAGTGTTTAGTTTTTTTTTGCTTTTAATACATTCATTTTTATTTGTGAACTTTCAAGATTTTATTTTAAATTAATGTAACGGCATATTTATATACCGTTACATATCAGTAAACTTCCTCAAAAAAATAAAAACATTAAAAAAAAAAAAGAATTACTTAGTGTTAGTAATTATGTTACACAAATTTGTTATATATGAAATTTCAAAAGGACAAAACTTTTTTCTTTTAAAAGACAAAACAGTAATTACAGATATAATGATAAAAAAAATGTTGACTGATGATTCCTTACTACCAGCTAAATTTCTGTCCCCCTCCCTACCAAGTTTCTTTTCTTCTACGTTTAAGTATTATTTAGGCAAGTTAACTGATTAGATTATACACAAGTCTTTTTTTTTTAAAAAAAAAATTATGATTTATATTAATTATGTTTTATTTATTACTTTTTATTTCTCATATTTATCTTTACATATGCGCAATTTTTCTTACTGGCAGTGCCTTTAAGACAAAATTTCAAACTGTAACTCCATGTCACTACAACAAATATATTTATACTAATTTCAGAAAAAATATTACGGGCATGATTCACTTTTAAAATTCTCAGGGCACTTGTGTTTATTAAAGATCGGCCCAAGTTGGGTAGCCAGTTGTAACGATCGGAAAGCAAGTGGAGATCAAATCTAACCGCAACTACAATATCTGCACTACATGGGTGCCATCTAGGCATTTGAGCCTAGAAAATTTATATAGTAGGCAGATACATATGGTTAAGATTCCACTTTATTTAAATATTCAGATTGTTAGCCCAAGTCACTAGCTCAGGGAGTAGCAGAGATAATAAAATATAACTTTATATCTTAAATATAAAAAAATAAAAGCCACTGCCAAAAATTAACACATAAAAATATTTATTTATGCACATATAAAATCATTCTAATTTGAGGAGTAAGTTTAACATTTTAGATTTTTATATTAATCTTTAATTTTACATTTAAATAGATTGCAATTATGAGTTTAATATTTATTTAGTGAGTCGAGTATGAATAGACTACATAGATCTGCATTTGACAAGAAAATATTTTTCCCTTATTTAACCTTAGGCCAAAAAGTTTGCAGTCAAACCGGTGCCAATCCATCTGATACATTTATGTTTTCAATGTAGCATGAAAATACGACAACACAAAAATACTATACTGTCAGGAATGTACATCTGAACAGTAAGTAGAGTTAGAGAAGACATTGTCTCTTCACCAACAGGAATGCTACATCTGTTGGTGAGTAGAACAATAAACAAAAAACTCCATAGGAATGGACTGCGGTCCTTTGCTGACTTACAAACCCATCCATAGGCAAACAGAAGGTGTGTGGCATATATATGCAATCCTGCCCATAGCGGATCTCATACTACATCTACTAATTACACAAATATATCCAATCCATTGAGCTAATTCAACTATGAAATGAATAACCTAAGATTACCCTCCCTTAAACTATATATAACTTTACCAATCTATACAGCCATTCATGCCTGACTTAAATTTAACATTTATTATGTTTGCACAGATGAATTTTATACAATTTTTTTTTATAATGACGAGTATAGATCGGCTGCATAGATTCCACGGTTAAAACATTCCAGAATGAACATAACTGATCAAAATACAAAGTCATCGATAACGTCAATTGCAAAGGGAATACAAGAAGCCCAGTAGCATTCAACGTAAGATGCTGCAATGACCTATATATTCCAATCGAATATGAAACAGCAATACAATTAACCGTTAACAAATCCATGCAACGTCTATACCCAACTTTAAATTTCATGCATTTAAATAATTTATACGATAAGTATTAATACAAATAAAAAATAATAAAATGGAATTTTTTTTTTCAAAAGCAAAACATATAAAATTAAACATTATCAATTGATTTTAAACTTAAAAGTCAGATAGAAGTTCATAAGCTTGAATAAAAGTTTTTAATTATTTTAAAATTTTAGAGTTCATGTCAATAGCTTACAGTAGAAGAATCACTGCTCTTGATATAAATTTCCACAGAGTCTTTATTTGAAAACCCGGTCAGATGTTCTGGAGGTAGCATTAGCTGGTTCATTTCAGTATCACAGTCAGTTCATTTTTAAAATAGAGAGAGAGAGAGAGTGTGTGATATGTGTGTCCTATCACGACCCTCAAAAACAAGCCAGAAAAAACTGTCAGGAAAACTGTATTTCTCCTTTTATAGTATCCACACAGATTCAACCAACAAAACATCACTAATCCATCCTGTTCATTCGGGTCCAGGCTGAGGCTTGGTGCTTTCATTGGTCAAGCTAATTTCTCTTTATTCTCTTATCTAATTTTCATCTGACTTTTTAATTGCACAAGAACCCAAGGCTAGCTTGCTTTTCAATTAATAACCAATCATTTCCATTTACAGATTACAGGAATTAATTAATTCCTGTTTTTATTTTAACTTACGTTATTTCTTTATTAAAATATTTTTATATTTAAATCTTGTATTTTTTTATAAAAAAAATACGTTCAAATACCCTTTTTTTATTTATAAAAAAAATATTTTTAAAGTTTAGCATCTGTGTGAATATATACGTTATACAAACATTTTAATTTTAACGTTTAGTTTTTTTTCCTTTTAATACATTCATTTTTATTTGTGAACTTTCAAGATTTTATTTTAAATTAATGTAACGGCATATTTATATACCGCTACAATATGTAGAATGGAAATGCAAAACCTCCAAACTTTAGTAATTATACTGGAAAGTTAAAATCACTTATTAGTAAACTAACCTATATATGTAAACCAGGTTGCGTAAAGCTGTACATCCAAAATTGTTACTGATAATGCATCACTTATGTGTGAATACCATTGAATTGTAATGTCCCTGAATCACCTGTGTGTGAAATCCAAAACTTGCTTACTATAATAATGTTTTGAATTATTGTTACATTGAATTTATTAAATTGATTTTAAATTTACTCTAGTTTCTTGTCTTAGTCTTGCTCACTGACTCACTATTATTTAACTTTTAGTAATTAGCTTTGTCATTTATTGAAATTTTATGAATAATTAATAATAATAATAAGTGTGCCACATGATGCCTATATAGATATGCTATATAAAATACCCATTGTTACCCATCTTGTGTGCTACTGTTGAGCTACTACCAGCACGTGAAGAAGAGAAATGCTGCTGCGACCTCAAATGTGTCATTTGTACAGATGTAAGTCTATGAGCAATGGTAGAGGAACTATGGTTAGACCAGAGCCCTGGCTTCCACCACTGTAAACCTGGTCAGCCTTAGGATGATCTATCAGAGTTCTAGATTTGGTTTCGCAAATGCACGTATTTGACTGTTACAATATATATATATATATCGCTAAGTACTTCTGCTATAAGTTAATATGTTGCATACCCTTTATGTAAATATCATATTTTGTATGTGTGCATAATAATCTGTGTGTAATAAATCATTAAGTGACTGAAAATATGAAAATATCCTTTTAAGTACAAAATGTATGACATTTTTGCTTTTGATTAGAAATTTTCTTTTTTAATTAAAAAACTCCTTACCAATACTATATTGTAAATAAATTTCATTAATATGAATAATTTTATTTTTACTCAGTGTAACATTTATAGTTTATATATATATATATATATATATATATATATATATATATATATATATCTGCACTAACTTAATATCTATACTCATTATATATCATATTTAGTATGTGTACATAACTATGTATATGTATAACAAACAATATATTTTATTAAGTAATCACAGTTTTTTTATACCTTTTAGCAAATATTTTTTATTAATATAATAACAGTTTCAATTGTTTTTTGCAGTCTTCTTCAGATCTCAATCTATTGCTTTACCTTTCCCTTTCCATCATTTTATTTTACATATAAAACAAAATATCTATAATAAAATATCAAATAGCTTACTTTCTGTTTTAATTTGAAATATTTTTTTTACAAAAAAAGCATAACAAAACTATATTGTAATCTATGAAGCCTACAATTAAAATCAAAAAATTTGCATGCATTGCTTAACTTTTTGGTATGGTGTGTCACTATATTATTGAATTTTTAAAGAATTGATTTGAGACACAATTTTTACAATAACTTCAGTTTTAATAATTTTAGAAAAAAAAGCTATATATTGATAGAAACTACAAAAACTAAGGAAAAAATATGATTAAGAAAAATAGTGATTACCATTAAAAAGGTGAGAAAAAATAATTTGAATATCCTAAAAACTATTGCTTTCTTTACTCTTTGTTCATAATTTTTAATTTATCATAAGTAAATTTTAAAATTATCTTTTCATTGAATATTGGTTTTTTATTCCTCACAAAATTCTAATTCAAAAGATATATAATATTTATTATCCTAGATAATCCATAGCTTTATAATTTACAGAAAGAGAATCATAAAAATTCATCATTTTTATTGTACCCCAGAAATTAAAAAATCTCAAGGTGTTTGTAAGAAAAAAGATTATTTCCAATAAAAGATACAAAATAAATCATTTGCAGAAGGTAGATATACATTTGTAATCATAGCAATTGACTTCTTGTTTATCTAAGCTAGACATTTAAGGCCACTGTCTTTATCAATGATAAAATGAGTCTCTTCTCTTCATTTTATATTTTTTGTGCAAACCAATGAATTTATCTTGTTATATTTATTGTTCTACAGAGATATAATTTATTTATATAACTCATTTGTTAGCTATAGACTACAAAATAATGAAATGCAAGATTTGGAAAAGTTACTGACTCCATTGCATATGTACCAAGGCATAGGCAAGAATTTAGATTTGATTTTTTGCTGGCATACAATTCCATGTAGAATACATAACTCTTGTCCCTATCATGATATACTCACCACTTGAACACATCTTTGTTGGTTTTAAGAGTTCATATTGTCACATGGTACTATGCCCAATAAATTTTGAGATTGCTTCATCAACTGCAACCTTTCTGTGTATCTGATAATCAATATTGCATTGCTCTATAATAGTTTAATGTTATAGATACAATCAAAACCATTACATGCTACACAAACACAGACATGCTAAGACAAACACAAACATACTCATATAAATGCAGAAATGCTAATAAATTATTAAACTTTTGAGAATCATTATGTCTATAAAATAAGATTGCCTCAAGCTTGGATCAGAGCCCCAAAATTACATTGTTCATAATTGGCTAATTTTATAGATGTGATCAAAAATATTACTTATTTTGCAAATACAGACATGCTAGTACAAACACACCAATAAATATATTTATTACTGACAATTACTTTCATCAAATAATATCTTTTTAAAATAATAATAATCAAATAGTAAAAAAATCTAAAATTGAATGTTTAAATAATTAGGCTTGTTGTGGTGATGATGACCTTGAAATTGCAAAATCTTCAATGCATGTTGAATCCACTTACAAATTAAATTTTATCTATCCAAAATGTACACCTTGTTTTCTCCATACAATGTAAATAAATTGAGCAAAAAAAATTAAATGAACTTATTAATTAAAAAATTAATAAAATGGCTAATTTTTATCTGATTATAACATGACATATATCATTTGACAAAGGAAATAAAATTGCAGAAAATGATAGTATTGGTACATGCATAGTTTATTCAGTTTTTCTGCAGTTTAAAATGAAAACAAAGAAATTATAATTTCAAACAATTGTGATACATTAAAACATATTAAAGTTCTAAAAACAATTTTTAAATTTGATAGCAAAATATTAAAAATTTTCCTGTCCTCTATTCCATATCTAAGAAACTAGGCCACCTACCTAAAATATTATAGTTCCCTGTCACTTTGGTACTGATTGTTAAAAATATGTACAAAATTTTAACAAATTCTATTGAATTTAAATCTGTTAAACCTTGATTTATAATGTAATTATAATTTTAAACTGAATCCAAAAAATAATCTCTATATCACACTCTTGTGAGTCTTCCTTAAAAATAAATATTAAAGTTCTAAAAACAATTTTTAAATTTAATATAAAAATATTCAAAATTGTCCCATTCTCTGTTCTATATTTAAGAAACTAGATTATCTATCTAAAATATTATAATCCCATAATGTATTTTCTAGCATTTCTTTCTTATGTACTAAGTTTGAACCAATTTTATTGAATTCAAATCTATTAAACCTAAATTTTAAGATTTTATTATAACTTTAATAATAGAAGTGATTATAATAGTTTAAAAACTTACAAACAAGCAAACAGAGTATGTAACTTGAATAAAAGCATTTAAAAATGGAACTATCAAAGTGTGGATGCAGGACTAAACTTATAAACCTAGATTATGTTCTTTATCAAACTGTTTAGAAAATACTGACTTCGTCAGATATCTTTTAATTAATAAATCAACATCAATAACTTTCTGTTTAGCATTTTTATAATAAAAAAACACCTATGAAAATACCACTACAGATAAATATAAAAAATTGTCTAAAGTAGCAGAACTCCATGTCATTTCTAAAGTAAACAAACCTGCTATGTGTTGGATCTCATATGAGCCAGTTTAATGTTTAGACTTTTTGGTAGTTATCAATAGATACTCCAGATTGATTGCACACAAAATTGTAAAGAATACAAGATCCACAAAAATCATTACAAAATTAAAAGAAATGTTTTATCATGGATTTTCAGACATAATAGTGACAGGTAATGGAATTGGATTTGTATTCAGAACATTAGAAGAGTTATAAAAACCTCTTAGAACCCAAATGAACTAGCTGAAAAAGCAGTTCACTATCTGAAACAGAGCCTTAATAAATGAAGTAGACATGAAACATTATACACAGCTATGCTACATCAACATGCAACATCATCTTCTATAATAAAGAAATTACTATCTGAATAATTGATGGGCAGAAGGGTCAGGTCAATGTTATCACTTTTACTTTCTGGTAAGAAATAACAAACAAAATAATCTTAAAATTAACTCCATTAAAAAAGCTAAATTTGTGATAATAAATAAAGTATAGACTAGAAATATCTTATTCTAAAAATAGCCAAAAAGAAGTCTTGTAGAGATCATATCTAAGTGGATAGTTAAAGTAAAAACTGAAGATCAACTGAGAGATATCAATAACACCGGTATAATGATAGAAGATAAAATTGAAGATATTTTGCAGAAAAAAAAATTATCAATAGAAAACACTGGAAGTACTTAAGACATCAGAAATCATAAGACAGATCATTCAAAGACAAACTCAGACACTCCAAGGATAAAATTCCTACAGTTAACCAAGGCAGCTCTGACAAAATGAAAATGATTCAGCCTGAGAGAAAAAATACTATTCAATTTTTTGCAAGGTTATATATGGAGTAAAATATAAATGAGCAAGAAAACCCCATGTTCTGAAGTAAAAGGGATTAGAAATAATGTACTGCAATCAGAATCAATAATCTATGTCTGACAAATTTCTTTCAAAATAATTATATATATTGTAACCATCACACCTGAGTTTAGAGGCATGGCTTTTAAACTAATATTTTTAATAGTTTCCTTTATAATGTATAACAAAATATTAAAAAACATAGATATAGAATAAATTTTAAAATGGGTTTAAAATGTTGGCTAAGCATTTATCACAAAGTTTGTTGAGGAATTGGCAATCTTCATTGTTTATAACTTACAAGCTTAAGAGAATAGGGTCATGTGATCTATGACTTTTATTTTGACTATTTAAAATGTAGTATTGGTTTTTTTTAAATAAAGAATATTTTTTTAAAAAAAAAACATTGCTGTGAGAACTAACAGAAGCATTCTAAATCATCTGCTTTCCAAGAAACAGTAGGGAAGAATTGTAACACTTCACCATTATGTCTTTGTAAAGAAGTAAAAAAAAATCATAAGGATTTTTAAGTTAATATCATGCATTTTATGGATTAGAAACCCCTCCAAAATGCTTTACTTGATCTTTCCAAGGTCGTTGCTGAGTATTGAGGTGTAGACAAAGAAATGCTTTAAGATTTAACCTTGATTCTGCTGGTCTATTCATCACTATTAAATATTAAAAAAATATTTGATGTGTACTTGCTAAAGAAAGAAAACTAATCATCTAAAGTGATTATTCCATAGAAATGTATTTCTATAAATTAATATGTGAATCTACCTATTTTAAATGCTTAGAAGAAAATTGCAATGCAAACTCTACTGGGAAAACTGCCATAGATTAAACCAAAAGAAGCTAAAATATTATAATGCCAACAGACATTAAAATTTAATGATTAATGGCCATGTTCCTACATTTACAGATATAATATATATATATATGATAACAGATGGCAATGACCCTTCTACTTATTCAGTTTTTTATCAGCACCAGTGCACAAGTCACCATGAGTGCATTCCGGACAATCCTACCATCGTATGTAGAGAGAGACATGACCTCAAAAGAAAGATCAAAGAGGCTTTATTTATCTCTCATGACAGCGATGCCACCGTCAAGCGTAGTTTTCTGTTTACATAAACATCAGAGCGAGCATTCACTATCTCTAACTTTAATTCCACTTTCAGATCATGATTAAAGTTAGAGATAGTGAATGCTCACTCTGACGTTTATGTAAACAGAAAACTATGCTTGACGGTGTTTTTGGTAGAACGCCATCTGTTATCATAAATACAAGCATTAGCAAGTTTTTTAACTTGTGTTTTTTTGTTTTTCATATATATATATGAACTCACAAAAATGTTAAAGCAAATTAACTGAATTTTCTATAGCCATCCTCAAAGAGTTGTTGTAACAGAGTTTTTTCTCTCATGTGTGATTGCCATATATTTTTCTTAATTGTAAATATATAAACACATTTTTATTGTCATTATTATCATATAATTCTATTTTTTAATTAAAGTTATTGTTGTTGTTAATAATGTTGCTATTTGTCATTTATCATCTGACCCAAACTGATTATTTATTTTGTTAATGTAATAAATTATTAGGTGGAGGAGAGATAATGATCAGGAAATATAATTGAATCTACATGGAAACTTGCTTTTATTTGGGTTCAATTTAATCATTGCTTGTGACCAGACTAACTTATCAGTTAAAAATAATTTGGATGTAGTCACTCCACCATGTTTATGGTTGCCTTTTAGTTTTCTTAAATTTCTCTAGACAAAATTTAATTTGGAGAATATTTTTTATATATATAACTCGATTCATTACCAATTATTAAAAGGATGGTTACCATTACAATTTAGCTTAATAATAAATTCATGATACATAATAAACAAATACACAGAATTATAGAGCAATCTTTAATAACATTAATTAAGCATGGTGTGCTTATCATGCTTTCAACTTTAAAAAAGTCATAAACATAACAGTAATTCTGATGGGAATGTGGACATATATATATATTGGATGCAAGCTAATTTACATAATATTTGCATTTAAGATTATGGAGGTTGGATAGACCATTTTTGGAAAGGGGGAAGCAAGACTCCCTCTTGTTAATAGTGTGTTTGTCCCTTGAAAGGTGCCACATTTCTTTGATTTTGTATTTGGCATCATTGCATCCTGTGTATATGGCATTGAAATGGGTGGGTCTGAAGGTATGTCTGGTTGTGAAAAAGTGGTTGAAGAATATTGAGCAGGTGTTAGTATGTTTTGGCTTTATTATAAAAATAAGAGTGTTGTTTAATATAGGTTAATAAGTTGGCCCAGGATTCACCATAGTAGATGTAGGATCAGGCTGGATCTTGGGCCAACTTATCAACCTGTATTGGTCAATACTCTTCTCTTTATAATAAAGTCAAAACACACAATGACACTTACTCAATCTTCTTTGACCACTTTTCCACAACTGGCTATGCCTTAAGACCAACCATTTCAATGTCATCTGCATGATAGTGCAATGATGCTAAATGCAAAATCAATGAAGTGTGGCACATTTCAAGGGATAAAAACACCATTAACATGAGGGAGTCCTGCATATCTCTCTTTCCAAAAATGCCCTATCCAATCTCCATAAATTATCCTGCACTCAATATATATATATATATGTGTGTGTGTATGTGAAACTTCACTTGGCTCCAACAGGTGCCAGAGTTTATCTTAGCTTAACTTTTTGTTTGAAATTTTTTGATTTTTAAAAAAACATAATAATGATAAAAATGGAAGTTAACTTAGTTAATGGATAGAATAGGATAATATTATGCGGTATTGTAATAACTATTAAATTTTTATAGGATCATGAGTAAATATTTCAATAGTATATGTTAATTAGTATAATGAAAGATAAGCATTTATTTTTATATGATGCTATGCATATAATGAAAGATGTAAAATAGTAAGTTTACTTAAAGGAAATATCAGAAATAGTTGTGAAGTGATAAATAATATTAAATGTATTTTAAAGTAACTATTGTTTAATTTATTTTTAGTGTCTAAATTATAATAATTAGATATTGTAAATAAATTGGAATAAATAGTTTTGAATTAGTTTAAAAATAAATTTTATTAAAACAGTATAATATTTAAAAGGTGTAATTTAGATTAGCAATTAAATTATAAAGTTATTTTTAATTTAATATTTAGTAATATTTTTATTTTGCAGTTTTAAAAATAACTTTTAGGTAATTAGTGTCAGTTCATGTTTATAGGTCACCCATGTGTGGGAATATATGTGCATGCCTGGAGGACATGTGAACATGGGAACAAATAATAATTTAATTCCAATATTGATTAAAAACAAATGAATGAATAAAATTATTAAAAGTGAATATTTAAAGGTTTGATAAATAAAACTAGCTCTAATTTTTTATATTTATCGCTATTTTATTTTATATAATATTATTTAAAAATATTACATAATAAAAGTTAATAATAAACTTTTGACTTTGCAGCTGTTGAGTCACATGATTTATGTATAATTAGATCAATTACATCAGTAAATCAATTTCACAGCTGTCTGTGAAAAATGTTCCAGTAAAATTTAAAAATAATTGGTGAAATAATTAATATAAAATATTTGTGGGAGGTGTGGAATTATCATGTATAAATAGAGTTGTTGCAGCTGTTTCTAGGTGGCTCATTTTTGTTTTCTGGTATCTTTGTGCGTGGCTGAATCCTCAACTTTTCTTTAATAAAAAATTTGTAATTTTCTTGGAAAACTTTATTATTATTTTTTTAAAAAATTAAAAGTATGTTTTTACAACAATTATGTTAAATTGTCTTACAGTCATGAAAGGCTAAGAAGAAGGTAACTATTTTCTGATATTCAACTTTCAGTTAGAATATGAAACTATAGTAATAAAAAAAATGTTTAGAGGAAATTTTGCATCTCTCATCTTATTCACATATTATTTATTTTTATTTATTTATTGGAAAGTGAAATTAAAATACAAACAATTATTTATGTGGCTAAACACTCTGTTGTACTGAACTATATTAGCTGTAGGATACTCAGTATTTATCCTATTAAATTAAAATATACATGCGAGGAAAGATTGAAAGACATTTATATTTTAAATTCATAATAATGAAAAATGTGCCAATTTCCTCATAATTTAGAATTGACTTTAAATTTGATAATTCATTATTAAAACCTAATATCTACATTTAAATATGCTCTTACCAGAATAATGCTTATTTCTAAAAATAAATTTAGAAAAGAAAATATACTACATTAAGTTAAAGAAGAATGAACTTTATTTGCTAAGCATTTTGTAATTGAATATAGACTTAAAATTTATTGAATATGAGATAGTAATTACCTAATTCTGGAAAGTATTGGACAAAATATTTTGAGGATGAATTTACAATATGATAATGAACAGAGCAAAACTCTCCATACAGTATTGCCAACAGAGTAATAAATGGATGCCAGAAGGCTTGTGCATAAAATCCCTATCTAGTGCCTACTCATCCAATATCCTCAGACTAGTTTTTGGCTTGTGGCCTTCGTCAGTGAGGAGCTTTGGATCTGAGAGCACTGCATCTAGATCTTAGGATCTCACTGACGAAGGCCACAAGCCAGAAACTAGTCTGGGGATATTGGATGAGTAGGCATTAGATAGGGATTTTATGCACAAGCCTTCTGGCATCCATTGATTACTCTGTTTAGCACAGGTGGCAATACTGTATGGAGAGTTTTGCTCTGTTTATCAACAATTAATGTGCTAGTATAGGAAATGTGATCATGTGATGATAATGAACTAAAAGTTATTACTTATACCTTGACCTGGAATCAAAATAATTTATTTTAGCTAAATGCAGACAGATGAAAATATGTATTTTAAAATAATAATTCTCATTTTATGCTCAGTAATAGAAATAGAAAGATATTTGGAAACAAAACTTCAAAATAAACTACAATTGTACAATTCAAAACAAAGCAAAACTCTCCATATAGTAGTGCCATCTTGTGCTAACAAGAGCAATCAATGGATGCCAGAAGGCTTGTGCATAAAATCCCTATCTATTGCCTACTCATCCAATATCCATTGATTGCTCTAGTTAGCACGAGAGTTTTGCTTTGTTTTGAATTGTATAATAACAATTATGTGCTAGTATGAGATAGTGATCATGTGATGTTTAGTGTTATAAACTACAATTGTTAATAATAAACTCGTACCTGTCAAATACATAATAAATTGTTATATTTGCCATTATTTATGAGTAACTCTGTGACAGTTAATTATAATTCATAAACCTAGAAACATTTCTAATTATAAAAGAATTCTACTCTTGTGTTTAAAATAGTAAAGGAGATTTGTTTGAAAACACATTTTGAAATATTATATTTTAAAAATGTTTTTTTAAAAAAAAGCTGTATTTAAGAAGAAATGCATTTGCCTAAAAGAGAATAATAAAATTGAAATAAAGCTATATATTATGATGCATTTGAACCTGGGATTCTATAAAAATGTACTCAGCTGAAAAATTTATTTTCCAATGTCAGCCTATTTTTATTATTTAAATATTTAGAATTATCTTTAAAGAAAGAAAGTGAAAATATTTTTAAAGAAATATTGAACATTTTCATTTTGAAAATCATTGCCATGTTTATAAATATTTTGACTGAAGCTTTGAATACGGATAGATAAATTAGCTTTAATAAATTATCTACATATCTTTAATGAAAAAACCATTATGGAGCTGAACTATGAACTTGAGTTAGTATTATTATTTTTTATTGTCTGTTTTATTGGTTTTAAAAAAAAAAACCATAGAAATATTTATGCTATATATTTTGTGTAACCTTTTTTGCATAAATATACCAGGTAAACTAGGGTTATAATTTTAAAGCTTAATGGGTTTATTAGAATGAGCAAATATTTTGCCATTCTCAGATAAATTTTATTTTATTTATTAAGTGTTTCACAAGTTAGTTTTATTTGATAATTTCATTTACAGAGAATTAAATATTACAGTCATAGTTTATTATATGTGGGATGTTTCATTCAATTTTATTTTAAACCAGCCAAAGAAGTTTATCAGACAATTCCATTCATTTGTTTTATGAATGCTATATTAATAATAACTACAAATATTTTTATATGCATTGAGAATTACTATTCTTACATTTAATTTGAAATCTTTTAAAATCCACTAGTCACTATATTTTAGTATTGAATATTTTATTATGTGTGCATTGTGCCTTGCCTAGAATTTTATATGCATTTAATTTTAAAGTATTTCTTATAATAGTCGTTTTGACACAGTTTTGCTTTGTTGGTTCTTACATTGAATATACATTTTTTGTATTTTAAAACTTTTAGGAATAACTTAGTTAATTCAGGTGAAGTCTATATCTTGTCATTAGTTAGTATTTGTTAGCCTCATAGAGTTAGGCTTAGTTAATAATTTTGAGTATGCTTTAAGGAGTAGACAAGGTCTTCCATTTTTATTGTATTGTATTTTCATAAATTGATAGTGCTTGTGCCCATAGAGGGTTATTATATTGTATTTTCCAGTGATGAAAATCACATTTACAAGCATTGGAATGAGAGAGGATTGTGCTTTCCTGGTGCATCTTTCCTATTCCCAGATATGCTGTAGACAATGTCCAGGCATCCTAATTTTCTGCCTCAAAGTTAAGTATTTTGAAAGCCACTACATTCTTTTCCAGCTCTGAGGAGCCTATATGTTCTTATATTTTAGCCTATCATTCATGATGGCTTAATGCTAGTTCCACCCCAGTAGGTGATGTTGCATTTGTTTTAGATTTGTGATTACAAGATGTTTGTTTGAGGAACTTTGTTTCTTCAGGTAATGATAGCTATTTTTAATGCTTATAGATATATCAATATTTGAATTGTGTTGATATGATAGTTTTATCATTCACAAGCCAACCAACAATAAGTTCTATTTATTTTTAAGTATATTAAATTATGAATATGGTAAAAGTGGCAATTCACACATACTAATTTTAATATTTTCATCCAGAGTTTCACCGCTGGATTTGTAAGTCTGTTACATCTTTAATTTATTTAAAAGTGTATAACTGACCTCTGATGAGTGAATGGCCCATGTATCTAATTTAGTTAATTTCAAAATTAGCTTAGTCTGATTTAAAAATATATTACTAGCTATAATATTAGCTATGCCAGGATAACTAGTGGTAGTTTTTTTTTTTTCAAATATATGCTAAATATGCTTTTCCAGCTTAGTGTTTGTTAAGATTAGGGTTTTAAATACAAACCTAGTTGTGTGTTATTCTAATTACTAGATAACACCATAGTGTTATGAATTATTCCAATTAAAGGTAGAAGGGTGCTTATTAAATTCAGACATTGCAATTAAAGTATAAAGATTTTGAAATCTCTAATTGTGTAAAAGAAATTAAAATTTAGTATTGAATAGCCTTTGCCTGCTATTATGTGTTGTTATTATTTTATTAGTTTATTTGTTAGAATAAACCATTTGAAAAAAGTTTATTAGGGATACTCAATACAGTAACTAGAGAAATTGTGTATTATTATAAACTAAATAAAGTTTTAAAAAGTCAAAATACTTGTAATAGATTCCAGCGCTATATTGGCAATGCCTGTAATCCATTTGAATTGTAAATATTTTCTTATTGTTCTCAATAAACAAAATTATTATTATTTCAAAAGTTTTGTTTCTGTTTGTTTTACTTTTATATGAAAATATTATTGTCTTGGGTTCCAAATTCACAAAATCTTGAGTTTCCAAAGTTTATTAAATTTTCAATTCAAAAGTTCACAAATATATCATAAAGTCTATTAAATATTTTGACACTGGTTTTAAAATATAAAGCCATGCTAAATTAAGTGAATCTCAGATTGAATCACCATAACAGATAATTACATTATATCAGATACTTAGTTAAATGCTTATTTAAACGTTTATTTTTAAAATTATCAGTATATCTTCTCAGATTGAATATTATGAAATGAGATTAAGAATACAAGTGCTTCAGAAGAATATTTGTTATTTGCTATTATTTTTAAAAAAACTGCACATTATCTTATATTAACTGCACATTGTCTATCATCATCTTAAATCTTATATGTCTAAAGAATTATAATCTATTTGCATTTGAGGTCTTGAGTAGGTTTTCTGTGAGTATGGGAAAAGGCATAAAAAGTACCCTTGCCCTTTTCCTTGCTTGAGTAATATCTTGGGTAATAGGCCATTATTAGTTTGAATTTAAATTGATTTATTAAATTATTAGATTAATAATTGTTTGTCTATTGTTCCATGTTTGAACCATAAGGTAGCTATTTTATGGTCAGCCAAGATATCATTCACTTGTTTATTTACCTTAGCAATTATTTAATGGGCAACTTAACTTATATTTTTAGTTTGCACAAGAGTTTTAATTTTAGAATTTCTGAGATTGTTTACTCTTGTTGCCTTGTTAGATATGATTTAGTAAGATAATTTTTTCCAATCAAAGTATCATTTATTCTTATTCAGAGTGTGTGATCTGATGGTAGGTCGATTCTAATAACTCTTAATTAATAATTTAAATTATATTTTTGTATGGTTTAGTAGTAGGTTATTAGTCTGCCATAATAGTTATATCTGTATTAGTATTGGATTTGGTCTCTATCTGATTATACATCTCTGGATTATCATCTCTTTTCTTAAATTTATTGTAACCCCACTAAGCAGAGTCATTAAGAGTCTCTCTATTAAGAACAATTTCCTCTTCTTCTTCTTCTCCTCCCATCTCATAATCATTTCTTCTTCTTCTCCTCCTATCTCTTAATCATTCCATTTCCTCTTTTCTCCATTTCCTCTTTTATCATCTCATCCATTACAACTTCTTCTTCCATTATCTTTTCTTCTTCCATTTTTCCATTATCATCCTCTTCATCATTTTCATTTCTTTTATCATCTTTTCTTCTAAACTATCTCTCTCTCTCACCTTCATCTCTTCTAGATTTACTTCATCATCATCTTCTCTTTATCTCATCTTCATTTTTATTCCTTATCAACATCATCTCTCTTTCTCCCATTATCATTTTTCTCTCTATTTCTATTTCACCATCATCTCATCTCTCTCTTATTTCTCATCTCTGTATTCAATTTATGCATACTCATTTCTTTCTTCCTACTTTCCTTTTCTTTATCCTCTCATCATCATCATCATCTCTCTCTTTTCCAATATCTTCATCCCTCTCTCTTTCATCATTCTTCTACTTCATTCCATCTTATTATCTTCAATCCTCTCTTTTCCTTTAAATTTCTTATACTCTTTTCTTTTCTTCTTCTTTTCTTTTCTTTTCTTCATCCCCCTCTCTTTAAAGGTTACAATATATATATATATGTACCCACACTCCCATCTCAATTACACATGGGTCTCTTTTTACGCGAATTTATTTAATGCAATTTTGAAGTTACGCGATTCACGTTTCTTCAGAAGTCAAACTCCGATAATGCGCAATTACTTTAAATAATAAATTTTGCACACTTACGTCATATTGAAAGTAATAGCACATTATTGGAATTCGACTTTCATCTTAGTAATTTCAATATTTTCAGTGCTTTATAATAGTAAGATTTTATGCAATAATGAAATTAAAATCATGATTTTCACATTTTATGTATACACACATTAAATTTTACAAGATTATAATGTAAAATTGTTCAAACATTGTGCGTGTTAATTTTTCATTTTAAATCACATTCTGTTTTTGCTTTTTAAAAAAGAACATAATCAATTATTAATCATTTAGTGTCTGCAAGTTTATTTTTAATTATTTTCTTATTAATGACACTAATCACGAACGTGCTCTTAAATTCCAATGAGAGCTAAATGGTTGTATGTCTGGATATCGCGAGCTTCATAAACAATTAATAAAATCATTGTCTCAAAGATTAATTACTAATTATGTTGTCACCAGAAAACCATTAACACAACATGAGAGTTAAGTTGGTGCTAGTTGTAATTCCTCTTGTGAAGAATCTGATTTTTTACCAGTTTGCAAATGAACCTGTATATTGGCAAATAGTGATAATAATTAAAACATGTATAAAAAATGTAAATTACTGTACAGTAAATTATGCATAAAAATATATTATTTTGAATAAAATTAAATATTATAGTTAAAAAAAGTTTGTCTTGCATCAATTTTTTTCAAATTTGAAAATTTTTATTAGTCATATTTTATTTCTTTATTTTTTTTGCGCGAATTTTAAAGTAATTTTATATTGGTGCTTTGCTTTTATGTGATTTTTGAAAAATCACAGTCTGTATCCCCCTTTTTTCAAAGTAAGTTACATCTATTTTTGCGTGATTTCGTTTGCGCGTGCTTTCTGAGGAACCTATCTATCGCGTAAAATGAGACCCAGGTGTACTGCTATGTGTATGACTTTTTTAAGTTGAAAGCACACTAATCACATCATACTTAATTAATGTTATTAAATCTTTCCTTTATATGTTCTTTGTATTTATGTATTACATTTGTTTAGAAATAAAGCACTGAAATTTTATAATTAAATTCATGCTATATAGGTAATTCCTTGTTTTTTTTATCATAACAGTTAACTCTTATTTGTCAAAAGATAAATTCATGATATATGATCAATTTCTTGTAAACAAATCCCTACCTTTATATATTCTATCCACTGCCCATATTTATAGACATAACTATAGAGGTAGGCAAATTGTACTATATGTATATATATATATATATATATATAATATATATATATATATATATATATATATATATATATATATAGTATGATTTATTTTATGTAAAGCAATTCAGAGAATTCATGTATTAATCTTTAAAATAAACATGGTTACTTAAAAGTTATAGAATTGTGCTAATCTTAGTCTGTAAAGAGATTAGTAATTAAAAGATTAGCTCATATTGTTTTTACAATAACAATCACTATTAGTTGCTATTGGTAAAAACTCATTAATTAACAAATTAGTTGCTCAGGGCACTTGGGGAGAATATAAATATTTTATTAAAGATTTAAGAGAAAGAGAAAAAATCTTAGAGAAGTATCCCATGGGTTATCCACTTTCTGTAGATTCCTAAATGGATGTGGGAAATAAACTTACAGTTTATACAGAACTTTATTTTATTTTGTGTAAAACTTTGGGTTACGATTTCCATACATTCATTATGTTTATGTATTTGGAATGCATTTGTTATTATTTATTATTAAAACTTATGTCTCATTAGTTCAACTAATCTGGGAATAAATCTCAGCCATGTATGAATGTTAGTCAGTCATACAGAGCAGTCCCATTGTAAGATCTCTTATTTTGCATTAAATTTTATTATATGTATGCACACGTAGAGATAATTTGATATTTAATTAATTAATATTACATGTACATGTAAACAAGTTTGAAAAGATGTAAATTCCAATCATTGTGTTTGATAGATAGATAGATAGATAGATAGATAGATAGATAGATAGATAGATAGATAGATAGATAGATAGATAGATAGATAGATAGATAGATAGATAGATAGATAGATAGATAGATAGATAGATAGATAGATAGATAGATAGGTAGGTAGGTAGGTAGGTAGGTAGGTAGGTAGGTAGGTAGGTAGGTAGGTAGGTAGGTAGGTAGGTAGGTAGGTAGGTAGGTAGGTAGGTAGGTAGGTAGGTAGGTAGGTAGGTAGGTAGGTAGGTAGGTAGGTAGGTAGGTAGATAGATAGATAGATAGATAGATAGATAGATAGATAGATAGATAGATAGATAGATAGATAGATAGATAGATAGATAGATAGATAGACAGACAGACAGACAGACAGACAGACAGACAGACAGACAGACAGATAGATAGATAGATAGATAGATAGATAGATAGATAGATAGATAGATAGATAGATAGATAGATAGATAGATAGATAGATAGATAATAATCGTATTACATAAAAATTAAAAGCTTTATCATGTGTAATAGTGATTGACAATTAAAATAAGTTATGTTTAAGATTCATTTATACTTTGATGCTAGCCAGTTTACCATATTTATTTCAATGAGCAAACAGTTTAAACTTTGTGGCTAATTGTTTTAAAGTGCAAAATATAAAATGCGCTAACACGCACAAGCACACAAAGCTGAATACAAATAATATAACTAGAGAGTTCATCTACTTGCAATCATTTCAATGCAATGTAAGATCTATGTTGTTGAGTATATTTATCTGTGGTTTACTTCATTCAGTCATATTTAAATAATCTTTTTTAACTATTGATAATTAATTTTTAAAATGTTTTTTTTTTGTTGTGCTCCTTATTTAATTACTTGTATGCATCTTATAGGTGTAGACTTTTCGTTAAATTGCCTCATGCAGTTTTAAATATTAAGATACTATATAAAATTTGTAGTGAAAGATGACAAGCAACGTTAAATTACTAACTAAACCATTTAAGTTTTTTTTTTTTTTTTTGTAGTATTGGTTACTCTAAAAACTATTTACCTCAACCTTTTTGGGATAAATAATTTAATATCGTCTGTAGTAACTAAGCAATTTTTGTGATAGTTTTATTTAGCCCTGTTCAGGTAGCCCTTATATTAAAATGACAAACTCAATAGCTAAAAGTCTCATTGGATGAAAGTAAAATTATTAATGGCTTAAACCGTGTGCTCATCTTGCTATCACTTAGATTCCATGTCTTCTTAAGCAACTAACTATCCGATTACTTTTATAGTATAATATTTAAATTAATGCAAAATAGTAATTAAACTGTTTCACCACCATTTTTTTATTTCGTATACAAATAATTATTGAATGAAGTTTGAAATATATCTGAAAATATATACAAAATCATCAAAAAATGTATATATGAAGTTAAATTATAATATATGCTGTGTATGTTCTGCTCACTTGAAAATGCGTTGTGGATATTTCAAAATACATCCAGAATGAAGAAGATTATTCTGATGGATGGATGCTATAGGAAAGATGAAAAAACGACAACTTGAAAATAATTCTTGTTTGTTTTTATTCTAAAGTAACTAATACAAAATAAATAAATAGAATAACAATATTAACAAGACTTGTAATAAAAGAGCGGTCTCGCTAGCAAAAGTGGTAATAAAAACAGAATTAAAAAATATATTAATAAAATAACGATAATAATAATTATCATTAATAATGACAACTAATTCATCATTTACATCCACTGTATTAAAATTAGAAGTAAAACACAAAGCTTTTAAAATTCACTTCATCATTTGTCATTCGCCGTCCTTTCAATTTTGTTGTAAATTAAATACATGTGATTATAAAGGTTAACCATGTTATTTACACTCGACTAGTGATATAAAACAATTATTATATATGCACATTTTTTAAAATATATACTTTACATTATAAATATAATTATAGTTTTAAAACATAATTTTGTTTAATAATGTTTTATTTACGTACATTTACAAATAAAGGTCTTTTTTGCAAATTGTACATTTTCAAACAAAAGTCTTTTGTAAATTGCAGATTTATTTAATTTCAGTAAAGTAGTTTTCTTAACGTTGAAATGCCTTTTATGTGTTTTGTATTGACTTAGTCAGAATTTAACTTTAATCTAACATTCTGAAAGTAAAATAACGCACAAAAAAGTTTTTAAATAAAAAAATATACTTTATGAAAAATTAATAATATCAGAGAGACAAAAGAATACAAAGTTAAAGCTCTTATTACAAGACTCGGTTTTTAAATATAATAAATAATAATTAAAACTGAATTTCATATTGTCCATTTTCTGTTAAAACTATTTCATTTAAAAAATAATTAAACTTAATTTTAAAAAGAAAAATATTCCAAAGCCTCTTATCGATATCCAAAGTAATTATTTGGGGGTTGAAAAAAAAAAATGTTTTTATAGTTTCTACAAATTTTACATAAAATAAAGTTTAAAAAAAAAAAAACTCATTAAAAAAACCAAAATTTAAATTCATATTTTAAAAAGTCAATTACTAGTCTGAAATATATTGAAATAATACATTTTAACTATATGCTTTACAGATATTACTAATTTAAGTTTTGTTTTTATAATCATTGATAAGGAATCAACTAGGTTTGTTCTGAATGTAACGTAATTATAAAATATGGGCATAAGGAAAAAACGAAATCACTTTTGTATATGATATAATGTATCTCCAATGACAAATCGGTCTAGCTGTTTATTATTTTTTCCTTCTAATTTATTCACTCCATTTTCCATAATTATTACTATGTTTTATTTCTGAGTATATGTCTAAAGTGTTATAAAGGCAAAATAAATGTATATACTCTGCATGATTTAGTACATATTGTGGAACTCAAAGTCTATTAATCATAGTCCAGCTGTCATTTTGCTATAATCAATTTTTTTATAAACTATCAGACATTCAATAATTTTTTTGGAAATGTGCAATAATTTGAGCAAGCTATATGTGTTCTCTTAAAGATTACATTGGAAACTGATTATGTTTTTTATAAATTCTTATAAATAAAATATTTTTTTGAAAAAAAGCTTTATTATGTTGTAAATAGTTTAAAATATTGGTAATAATAAAAGTTTTGGTGTCATTTTAAATTAAGAAACAATATAATAAAAAAAATTTTATGAAGTACCAAATGCCTTAATCTTCTACATATAAACACACACCAACATGAACAGACAGGTAGATAAGTACATAGAAGGATATTATCATAATATGAAAGTAAATGTAATCAAAATGTTTCTTTCAGTAGCATTTTATTACATCAATAATTTAACATATATACATTTTACTAGTACATTATGGTACAGTGTTTTGCATTTGGTAAAATCTACTTCATAAAAACAAATGGACATTTTCTTTTATATAAAAAAAACATTTTAAAGTGTATTCACAAATGTGTATGTTATATGATTAATATATATATGAAAAACAAAAAAAAAAAAAAAACAAGTTAAAACTTGCTAATGCTTGTATTTATGACAATAGATGGCGTTCTACCAAAAACACTGTCAAGCGTATGTTTGTTTACATAAACGTCAGAGTAAGCATTCACTATCTCTAACTTTAGTTCCACCTTCAGATCATTATTTCAAGCTATTTGCTATCATCAGTGAAGGACAGGAATAAGAAACTAGATCTAAACACAAACTCTGAGCATTTATGAAACAGTTTCTATTCAGCTGGCAAGCGTGAATCTTTTAAACATGTAATGTCTTCAAACTCAGCATAGCAATCCAGATAGCTATATGGGTCTGATATCAGTTCAGCATCACCACATAGTAGAAGCCTCTGCAATATATATCATTGCAAAAAAGACCTCAAAGGTACATTTATGAAAAACAAAAAAACAAATTAAAACTTGCTAACGCTTGTATTTATGACAATAGAGGGCATTCTATCAAAAACACTGTCAAGCTTTAACTTGTTTTTTTGTTTTTTCATAAATGTACCTTTGAGGTCTTTCTTGCAATGATATATATTGCAGAGGCTTCTACTATGTGGTGATGCTGAACTGATATCAGACCCATATAGCTATCTGGCTTGCTATGCTGAGTTTGAAGACATTAGGTGTCTAAAAGAGTCACACTTGCAAGCTGAATAGAAACTGTTTCATAAACGCTCAGAGTTTGTGTTTAGATCTAGTTTCTTATTCCTGTCCTTCACTGATGATAGCAAATAGCTTGAAATCATGATCTGAAGGTGGAACTAAAGTTAGAGATAGTAAATGCTTGCTCTTACGTTTATGTAAACAAACATACACTTGACGGTGTTTTTGGTAGAATGCCATCTATTGTCATATATATATAGAAAATAGTGAATAATGCTACACTGAAATGAATATATATAAATATTAAGCATAAATCACCCCACACGGTAAAGAAATCCAGTACTGCCCTCTGTGAATTAATATTTTGACCTGGCTATTTTGAAATATGAACTCTAATGTATTTTATATATTAATTCACAGAGGGCAGTACTCGATTTCTTAACCATGTGGGGTGATTTATGCTTAATGTTTATATATATTATAACGGGACGGCCTATTTGATAGCCTTAGTTGAGGCACCAAATATAACGGAATGGCATATTTGATAGCCTTAGTTGAGGCACCAAATATAACAGAACAGCATTTAATCATCACAGTTGATATACCAAATATAACAGAATCGATTTATATTTAATACTTGGAAATCATTAACTTAATGCTTCATAGTTAGGTTCGCCAAATATAACAAAATGGATTATATTTAAAATCTAAGTTGGTCTTGTTAAATATAAGGGGATGATTAAATTCCCTAGAAAGAGGATATGCATTTCACTACAATCAGACTTTGGGTCTTCAGGTAGAATGCTAGAAATGAATCGATAAAATACTAAGTCCATGATTATATCTATCTTTATTATGTTAGTTCAATAATCATTAAATAAGTTTTAATATAATTTAGATTAGTTCATCCATCTTTCATCCCTCTTTCAGTCACCATTATGCCACGATATTCAAACTCATGGAGAATTTGCAATTAGCTCTTTTCAGGGATAATTTCAAAACAAGTTATTATTTAATATGCCTTTATATAAGCATTAATTATAATTGATATTTATATGATATTTATAATACTAGCACATATATAATATAATTTAATAATGATTAGACAAAGAGATCAAGTTAATAAATCAATATTTAAGAAACAATAAAAAATATAATATAATAGATAATAAAATATTAATAAATAAATACGGATGAATTTTACCATTTTAAAAATATTAATAATAATATTCTTATCCAATACCATATTATAAAACTCAATACTATAATAAACTTTCAAAAATTAAAGAAAATAGTTTAAATTAACAGATATATAAAAACAATATCTGAATTCAAAAATTAATAATTTATGTAACTTATTAATTTATTTACCGTTCTTATTTATATGTTTCATAATTACTAATATATAAATATTATTTACAATTGTATAACTTATATATTATATGTATTTTTGATAAATAATATACATTAAACGTTTAAAATATTATGTAGTAAATACAATATAATCCTGTTTAAAATATCTATTAAATAATAACTATTCTTTATATTCATCTAATTTGATGAATTATATCAAGCTTTCAATTAATTATATTTAATACTAAATATAATTTTCCTATTAAGATATAATGATGCGATGCCAAATTTGAAATAAAGATAATAATAATAATAATAATAATAATAATAATAATAATAATAATAATAATAATAATAATAATAATAATAATAATAATAATAATAATAATAATAATAATAATAATAATAATAATAATAATAATAATAATAATAATAATAATAATAATAATAATAATAATAATAATAATAATAATAATAAACATATTAAAATAATATAAGCATTATTATAATATATATAAATAAATAATAAAGAAAACTTATTTTCCAGAGTTGAAAATAGATATTGAAGTTTATAGTTCATAATCCTAATGAAGATCTTTTATGAAGTATATTAATCCATTGGAATAATGATGATTTATTTATCCTTCATTGATAAACTGTTAATAATATCCAATGACTTGATTGATATAGTATATAGTAAATATTCTTCTTAATGATGATATTCTTAATCTCCGTTTTTCTATTATCATTAGACGTTCTTTTCAATTAATATTTCAAATATTTCAAAATATTTTAAAATAGCATGCAAGGTTGGTTTCGAATCTTTTACGATACAAAGCTGTTCTACTCAAAGCACATTGTTTTATCCTATATATATAATTATCTTAAATTTATATATATCCGAAGAATAATGGAACTTAAACAGACGTTCTTTTCTTTTATATTGCTATTCCTTCAAGATTTAATAGAAAATTAAAATATTTTCCTTGCAGACTTTTAATCCACAGATTATCTTAATTTGGAAAAGTTAATATTTAAATTCCAATTGTTGAACAGTAGTATTGATAAAAGAAAAAGTTATTTAAAGAGAAATGATTTTCTTTTCTTCTCCTTAATAACAAGAGAACGAATGAATCTGCTCCTGTGTTATTACAAGTTCATGCTTTATTCAAATATTAATTGTTCAATTAACATTAATATTTAATAATATATATATATAATTAGTTATTATTTTACTTCAAATCTGGCATTTTACTCAAAAGCTTAAGGTATGTATTATTTAAAACTCACATGTATATATAAATAGTATATATATATATATATATATGTATACATAATAAAATAGTCAAATAAATTTTATATTTATAAATAATTTCATAAGAGATAAAAGCACGTTAGACCAATAATAATAACTGGAAAAAGTTACTATTATAATATATATATGAAATCCCACTTGTCTATATTATTATTGTAATAAAAATAAATGATTCAAGTTTATTAAACATTACAAAAAGGAAAGAAAAAAGTAAAACTTATAATAAAAAAATTTAACCTAAAAATATATATATATATTTTTGTAGTTTTGTATTAAATCCCTTTTTTGTTAATTTGTGAATGAGAGGTCATCGCAACCGCCGTGTAAGCAAGTAGTTGGTTGTAGGTTCACGTCCAGGCCGATGCTATGACATATGAAAGAAAAAAAACAAGCAAATGTAATTAATTTCAAATATGTAAGATTAACTTATTTAGATACTTTTAAACAAAAGACAATATTAAGGAAAGTGAAAGATAAGAAAAAATTTAAAATAAGTTGTGTGTGTTATGTTATTTGATTGGATCTGCTCATGTCATGAATCAATGAGATATAAATAGGATCACTTCATTTTATTTGGACTCTGCTTTTCTTGCTGACTAAACTGTACTAAGCAATAATAAGAAGGGAAAAAATCATTTTCTGAAGTAAGTTATTTTACTTAGTGATAATCATCTCTAGTCAAAAAGAATCTAGTTTTTAAATATCATAAATAAAAATATTTAATTTTTGAAGTCACATTCTTAATGAAATACTAAGTTAAACTCTGTGTACCAACTGCTGCAATTCTACATGAATATGTCAGCTTGATATGTAAAACACTTGGACCTCTGCCTACAAAAGAAAATTATAAAATAACCTGCTAAAGGAAAAAGAGAGAGATGTAAGATGACCCTCATATTCTATACCACCCATGATGACCAAATCTGCAGACTAATACCTTATTATTTATATATGTGAATAAAATTTAATATAAAAAGAATATAAACTAATACAAGAATTTAGAAAATGGAACACATTTTTATAATAACGTCTACCAGAGACAGTATACCACAGGACGCAATTGATAACACCTGTACAAATACCACATATTGAATACTGGATTGCAACTTATTTCCTAAATAAAATACATGTGCACACATAACAAAAATGATTAGAGACATAAAAATACATACATTTCAAGTTATTTTGATTAATTGAGCTCAATGTAAAAAGGTAAGCTTATTTTATTGTTGTATTTTGTATTCTCAAATTAATTAATTTTTAGTGGATATATTTTAGCTCTCACAATCAAGCATGAGAGTAATATTTTTTTAGTTTTGTTTCTACAGACAATTTTTTTTGGGGGGTTGGGGGAATGGGAGAATATTACTTTATATATTATAAATAAATAAATAAACAGAATTAAATATTTTAAAAATTAAAAGAATGAAATATGTCAGTAAAATTTATCTTTTGTCTTAAGAAAATACAGATTTATTGATTGGAGCAATTGAGATTTAAATTGTATTTGTATCTAAAAAAATGTATTTATTTATTGATCGTGTTTAATTATTAGTTTTTATAAAAAATTTCTATAAGTTGTATATTTTTTCTTCCTTAAAATAGAGATAAATATATTGTAATCTGAGAAGTAAAGGTAGGGTGTGTGTGCTTTCTAAAACTAGTTATGCAAATATAATTTAATTATACAAAGCTATCATTATGGGTGATAACAGATCTGAAAAAAATGTTTGACTTGTCATGTGATAATGAAGATGCCATAATGTTTATTATGGCTGTTGCTTATTAATATACAAATACTACATCATGTGACTGATAAGCTAAATAGCAGAAAAATTATATTGAAGAATTTAATGAATCTGGCAATAATATATATATATGGTCCATTATATTTGTTTATTGAAGTGGGGCCTGGTTAAATCACGTTTTTTCCGCGCATGGCTTGGAGAAACAGCGCCACCTAGTGGGCTAGAATGCTGGGTAGTCGCTGTTTAGCAGACAATGTGAACTGGATCGGTTTACCTATGGCTAACAGCGCCACCTAGCGGGCAGTAGTGCTGGCTGCTACTTTGGCATAATGTTCCTGTGCGTACGCGTGGCGAACAGCGCCATCTAGCGGCTGGAGCTTTGCGTCATCTGCTTTTGGCCACATGGCATGCTGTTGCTGTGCATACGCATGGTGAACAGCGCCATCTAGTGGCCAGAAGTTGCGTTGTCTGCTTTTTGGCCCCCTACTCTGGATATTTCTGTGGTTGACATGGAAATAGCGCCTCGGGCGGCCACATGGGGCGTAGGTTACGAGTACCTGTACTGTATACACATTGTTACAATACACCCATTCATTTACATATACAGAATATTATATAATTCTACATGTATACTTTTTAATTGATGTTTAAATGGTCAACTAATTAATAGTTAACTGTATAGATGTTATATATATATATATAAAACATCTGGTTTAAAGGTTGGAGACGATGAAAGAGATATTGAATTCTATCTCCCTCAGCGTTTATGTAAACAAAGCTTGTTAGTGGGCTATTGGTAAAGATACAATTAATTAATATTTTGATGTTTAAAAATAAATATAAAATTACATAATGCATATGCAGATATATAGATTTATATAATATCTTATATTATAGGGATATGTGTATACATTTTTGTGCATTGTAATTGAAAAATTTATAACTAAATGAGTTAAATATATATGTCATTATAAAGATATATATTTAAAAAATTATTTATTAATTATAATAATAATATAATTTATTTTAGAAATGCATCATAACTTGTTCTTATGGTTATAGTTGCATAACATTATTATAACATTTTTATTCCTGCATAGTAATTAAGATAAAAATAAATATGCAAAAAAGAATTGTAATTTAGGGGAAAAAATTTAGATAATGTTCTGTTAATATTCAGTAATTTTGTAAACCTTCATTAATACATTTGTAATAAGCTTCAAGGATACATATATGGATATGTATTTATATATTGGAATATTTTTATCATCTAGTATTGAATGTTGAATGTCTTTGCAAAAAGTTAAATAAAGTTAATTTTTTCTGAAGACATTCAATAGTCAATACTAGATTATGAAAATTGTCCAATATACAGATACAACTAAAATACCATCACAAACTTTTTCAGAAATATATAAATATGCTTTATAAGATATGAAATAAAAAATTATCTCAGTTTTATTAATGCATTCTTAGTAAGAAGCACCATAATCATACCTATTTTTACCCAACTTTAAAAACTATTTGATATCTTTAAAGATGTGTAAGAATAGCTTTGATTATGGTGTTTGGTAGACTAAATGTATTTACTAACTCAAAGCAATAATATTAACAGTTCAATTTTCAGTATATTGATAAATAAATAAAAGCTATAGCCAGCTTATACTATGATTGCCATCACTGCTTTTGTTTGCTATTATATCATTCTAATCTTTCTCCCAAATAAAAAAGATGGAGAAAAATTAAAAGTTAAAAATAATTTTTGCATTCAAATGTATTATAGCCATTATGGAGTCTGTTTATTTAAAACTCTATAATACTACATTTTAATCTTGTAATCTTCAACATTTTCCTTAATTCTACATTTCATTCTCCTCTCAGATCTATTCTCTCAATAAAATCCACTGAAATTGCACTTTGACCTTTGAGATAATCTCTCTACAGGAAATATGATTTAGTTTAATAATAAAAACCATCCTCAAGTTCTACACATATTATTAGTAAGTCTATTACAATTTATCTTGTTTGCATTGCTTCTTCGACAAATGTGCAAATATTCATATTCATCAAGATGAATGGTGTATCAATCGTTCTGTCATAATTTCAACCTATTATCAACATCTTTAAATGATTTTGTCTTAATTCTTTATTTGATATTAACAGAAATCCATGTCTCACTTTTACACAATAAAACTGTGGCCAGAAACTAGTCTGGGGATATTGGATGAGTAGGCACTAGTTGGGAATTTTATGCACATGCCTTCTGGCATCCATTGATTACTCTGGTTGGTATTGGGTGGCACTACTGTATGAAGAATTTTGCCTGTTTAATAACAGTTATGTGCTAGTATAAGAGATCATGATAATGTGATGTTTAGTGGTTTAACATGAATCCTGTCTAATAGGATAGTGGTGGCTATGGTTGTTAAAGAGCCAAAGACACCAAAATGTATGGGTGCTGAACTGAGTTAAGACCCATATGACTATTGTGTTTTCAATTTTATTTTCATCGTTTTGTAGTTAAGTAGAGATAAAAGATGGCTGCTGGAGGTTTGCATTAGATCCTAAGATCTAGGTGCAGTGCTTTCAGATCCAAGGCTCCTCACTGACAAAGGCCACAAGCCAGAAGCTAGTCTGGGAATATTGGATCAGTAGGCACTAGATGGGGATTTTATGCACATGCCTTCTGGCATCCCTATATTACTCTGGCTTGCACTGAGTAGCAATGCATATAGAGTTTTGCCTGTTTTAATAACAGTTAAGATCAAGCATAAGAAATGGGGATCATGTGATATTTATTATATACAACTTACTGAATAATTTTCAAATTCATGAGGAAATGTGGTTTGTTTACTTCTGAAAAAGTATGTTCATTCTGTTGCTTTTCATTGATGTTTTATTATGATTGTAAATGATATTAACATATGGTTTGTTTAAAAAAGCAGTTTTGTATAACTACTTTTATTTATTTTTTCATTTAAAAAAAACCTGATGAGGGATCTAAGACATTACTTTATTATTTACAAATAAATGCACAGAAGGTGTCAGCTACCTTTTGGTTTAGTTTTTGCAATAAAAGAAATATGATTTTTTTGCTCATTTATTAAATATTTTTGATTATTTTTACACACTAATTGGTTGATTATTATTGCAAAGAAATGCAAATGTACCTTTTCAATTTATTTATCTTTTCTTCTTAGAAATAGAAATTAATAAACTTGACTGCATTGCAAACAAAAAAAATCATACTGTCTACAATGTCAATATCTGTCTGAATTGATACAATATTAAAATCCTTTCAAACATTATAATAATTATAAAGCCATTATCAGATATTAATGCAGAATTTGATAGATGTATCATAAATACACATCAATTTGTTCACATTCAAAAACACTTAAAATAAAATAGATTTTTTTTAGAATGTTTACATAAACATAATTGATGGTGTTTATGATATATATTCTTATTTACAAGTCAGTTTTTAAATGTTTAAAAGAACAAATGTGATTTTTTTTAGAATATTATTCTTTGTGAAATTAAATTTTAAAAAAATCAGGGCGAACTTATTGAGTTTTAACATAAAATAAAGATTTTATGTAGAAGTGAAAGGTTGAGCATTTTCAAAAATGCTCACCAGGTGGAACAAAAAAACATGAGAATTTAAAAGGGTTAATTTAGTTGAAATAATTAATATCATTAAAATAAAATACTCTATCTTAGAATCATTTTAAATGTGGCAATGTATTAGAATACGTTTGCATTTTTTTAATTCAGTTTTTATGATCTTAAAAAAATACAAAAAATACTTAATTAATTTACATTTACAAGCTCATTTTTTTCCCAAACTAAAAAGTGTTTTCCTTTTCTTGTCTGATAAATTTGGAAGAATGCCATTTAGCAAAATCATCATATTTTATATTAGTAATGATGATGATGGTGGTGGTGAATAAATGAACATATGTATGGTAAAGAATCATTAAATAATTAGAATTTAAAAATAATGTTAAATTATTTTAAAGATAAATCACTAGAATATATGTACAATATTATAGCAATGTAATTCTGTCACCACTTCGAATGTTTACTTGTATATAACATTTGTTGTAATTATACTCACTGTTTATTTTTTATAATTGGCTTTAAATGTGCTCATTTCAAGAAGAATGTATTTTCTGAAATCAGATTAAAATAGTTGTCTACTTAAAGTATGGAATAAGTGAAATAATTTAATTGTATAAATCTTAAACTGATTATAATAATGTTCATTTTTTCTTATTATTGTTACTGTTTAAAATAAATTAACATTGTTTTTATTATATTAAAACTTTAATAAGTATTACTTGTACATGTGCTGATTTTTATGACTTTATGTAATATATGTGCTTTATATTTTTTATAAAATCACTCAATGATCTACAGTAATTTTTGTTCTATATATTGTTTTACACTTAGTTATTTTTACCAAATTCTTTAGCTCTTTTGCATTGCATTGTTTTTTGACAGATCCTAATGATTGTTTGGGTTACAGTTCTAATTTGTTTATTTTTAATAGATAAATCTTTATTCTTCATTATATTTTTACATTTCAACTGTGAAAATATAGAAAAAAGTAATAAACCAAAATACATAAGCAAAACAATAACTTTCATTATTTTAGTCTTGGCAATAAAAAATGTATTTGAAATAAAATAAACTTAATTTAAACTCCATGATCTAACATAAAAATTAATTTTTGAAAATCTGATGATGGGACACTCAAAGGCCATCCTGAGGCTGAGATTCTCATCACACCCATTTGACTCCTCATGTACAGGACATAATCCATTTAATACATATATGAGGGATGGGCAGACATCTCTACTATGTAATAACTGAAATACATGCTTATTATATACCTGTATCAATATATAGGTTATATGAGCACATACTCACATGACCCACTACTCTCCACTCTATCTCATAACACTGATACACTTGAACCCATATATGTCAAAAAGATAAATAATCACCAATATACATAATCAGCAATCATCAGTTGGTCCAGATTATCATCTCTCCAAATATCTGGACCAACTGATGATTGCTGGTTTAGCATGAAATATGTATATTGTTGATTATTTATCTTTTTGACATATATGTGTTAAGTGTATCACTGTTGTGAGGTAAAGTGGAAAGTGATGGGTCATGTAAAAGTCTGTGCTCGTATACCCTATATATTACATATATTGATACAGGTATATAATAAGGCTGTATTTCAGTTATTACATAGTAGAGAGGTCTGTCCATCCCTCGAATATGTATTATATGGATTATGTCCTGTACATGAGGGGTCAGATTGATGTTAGATCAACATGGGTGTGATAAGAATCTCAGCCTCAGGGTGGCCTTTGAGTGTTCCATCATCAGATTTTCAATTGGATGGATGGTTGAAGAATTAAAATTAATTTTTGGAAATAATGCATAAAGCTAAAAAGTCATGTTTTAAAATTTTAAATTCCATTTATTATTTTAAAAATTACAAAAAATAATAGGTATGATGAATATAAAGAATTCCTTTTTTAGCCACTACAACTTCATACTTCATGCTATAAATTTTCTTGTCTTGTTTTTCTAAAAAAACAAATATTTTTTTAATTAAATCTGAATCTAAACATAAAATTCTAATAAAAAAAATTAATGATTTCAAAAATATTTTGCAAACTAGTCAAAAATATAAAAACTAATTAGGGAATATATATAAAATAATATTTTTGGGTATGAACTGTGTATGATTTTGCATTACAATCTGATATTTCGACGGACTAGCAACCACCATTATCAAAGTTAACTTTTGAAAGAAAAATCGTTAGATCTTAAACAATAACATGACTCAGTGTGAGATGAGAAATGAGATTCAACTTGAAGTAGTTTAGTATTTAAATATGAGGCTTATCAAAATGTTTATTTCCCTCCATTTTTTCACCTATTAATTTTAAGTTAATATTAGATAAAATGAAAGGTTTGCATATAGTTGGAATATCTTGTGCTTTGTCAGCACTATTTAAACCAGTAGGTCTCTTTAATATTTCAATTGACTCTCTCATGGTTCTTAAATCATATCTTTCCAAATTAGCAAGTATTTTTGTATTGTCAAAATCAGGTTTGTGACCAATTTCTAAAAACAATATTAAAGAATGGTTATAATATTGTAGAATAATAGATTCTAGGATTTTTTTTACAGTAAAAAAATGTTTAACTCATTTAAAGTCCAACTCTCCCACTCTTATTTGAAAGACCCTGGTGACAATTTCAAACATATTTATTATTTTCATATTAAATCATAATTTTGTTTATTCATAAAAAGTATTGAACAAAATATTTCTTATTTGAATTCCATTTTTAAAATCAAAATGAATTTTAATTGAGACATTGTAATAGAATGAAAGTATGTCTTAAATTCAAAATATAATCTATTATTATTAAAATTTCATAAAAAAATTCTTTACTGGTGCTTTTGAAAGCAATTTTTGGTAGTCAATAAAAACAACTTCTGCTTTATCATAATTACATTTTTATGATTTGGCTTCTTAAAAAAATATTTTCAAATAAAATCTAATTTAAATACTTTTAAAAGATTTTACATAAATAGTCTCAAAATATGTAAATATATTACTGATAATTACAATTTATCTTTTGGAAATACTAAAACAATAAAACACTCTCTGAAAAGCATGGTGTTACCTAATCTACTAATCTATGATGCTGTCACTTTCTTGGCATTATGATACAACCAATCAGAGCATTGTTAGCTTGGTTTTATATTCAAATTTTTATGAAGTCTATATAATACTGACATCTTTATAATTTTTTAAAACTAATAGTTTTAGTAATGAATTTTACACAAGAAGAAAAATGTCTGTGGTAAACTAATATTACAGATAGCTGCAAAATAATGAACACAAGTCTAAAGTAATAGCAGTGCCATTATAATGTTCCAAGTGCCTTAAAATTTATAAGAAAATTTCACACTTTTCTCAAACACTTTAAAAGTCATAATTTCTTTAAGTTATTACTTCACAGATCAAACATTTCCTCAACTTTAGCAAAATGATTCATCTATTCAGCAAACTTTTTCCATCATTTCTTTGCTTTTGTTGAAAATTTTTTTTCATAAATTGTAAGTATTTGATTGGATATGGAACTGATTTATTAATAAAAAAAATTTACTTTTATAAATCTTTTTGAAACATTTCAACAAAATACTATTTGTACTTTATTATTCAATATTAATTTTTGTAGAAGTTCTTATATCTAAGGAAAACAATGGAATTTCTTTATTTTCTTTAGTTGGTGTACAAGAATGAAAGATTTCTTACAATCAGATATCTCAATTTTTTTAAGTGTTATCTACTTCAGTTTGCCTTCTTAATGTTCCTATAACGATTTTAGATTAGTCATTCTTTAAATCTTTTTAACCGTTTTTGTTGATTAACTGTTGTAATTCTAAAAAAAAAAACCCCCCCCACAGAAGGGCCCCCCCGGCCCACCAAAAGAACAAAGGGCCCAAAATTTGTGCAAGAAAAAAGATGGTGTTCTGTGTGTTGTAATTCATGTGTTACATATTTGAATTACTTAAGATGCAATCTTTTTATCTGCAAGTATTTTTATTCATTTTTTTGTCTATACTTATGCAATTTTTACTACATTTTACACTGAAGTTAATTTATTTAAGGATTCTACCTTACATATAATTTTTCATATTACTTCTAAATCAGATGACCACTATTTGATATACAAGTGATAAACTTCTTTTTCCCAAACATCGGAACCCATTTATTTTAGGTGAATATATCATATTATGCTATCATTTTTATTCAGATACAAACATTAAACTTAAGTAATTGTTGTTGTTTTTTTAATTAAAACCACTTTGATTTAGTTAAGAATAAATTATATAAAAAACCTCAAATTCATTTCTGTTATTTTTTTAAAAAGTGGCCCTATTCTCTAAATTATCTCTAGGAGGTAGTAAAATGCTGCAATTATTTTTGAGCTTCGCTCTTAATATGGACATGAACATTTTTTTGAATATGTTAAAAATAAAATGGCCGTTGTTTTCCGTTAAAATTGAAAGCTAGCTTTCCTGAGGGTCAAAAATTTAAGCAATTTGATAGCTATACATTTTATAGAATAATTTTTTTAGGTATTGTTTATCATTTGACTACTTTTAAGTATTTATCCATAATACAATATTCGAATAATAATAATAATAATAATAATAATAATAATAATAACAATAATAATAATAATAATAATAATAATAATAATAATAATAATAATAATAATAATAATAATAATAATAATAATAATAATAATAATAATAATAATAATAATAATAATAATAATAATAATAATAATAATAATACAATATTCATTGAATTTAAAAAGATGTTAATAAGACATTCTTCACCTTCTGACTTCATATTGATCAAGGGCTGTTTATTCATCTTCAATTTTGATATTCCAGTAATCAGTCACTAAAACTATAATTTACCTGCAAGATTGTTAAGTTTAGTCAAGCGTTGTTAGCCAAGAGGTCAGCACAGCCGCCTTGCAAGCAAGCAGTTGGTTGCAGACGGTTGTTGCGGGTTCGCCTCCCGGCCGATGCTATGACATATGAAAAAAAAAAAAGATTGTTAAATTTAGTCATGCATCTTAATAATAAATTATTTCAATAACTTGAACAAAATAAACGAGAGTTTTATCATGGGCAATCATAAATATTTAAAGCCAGACAGATATAGTGATAGTCGTACCAAAAGTTGAATACAAATACTTTTTCAATAAATAATATAATTTCAATTATTACATGACTTCATATGAGCTTATCTTCACACTGATAATTTAAATCGGGTGTAATTTTCAGTTTCTCAAATTCAATATCTTAAACAGATGAAATAAATTAATAATACCCACAGTTATTTTAAATGATATTTCTGCCTTTTTATAAATATTTCTTTTGTTCTTAAACAGATGTCTCTACTCCTTCATAAGATGTTAGAATAGTTCTGAAAATAAACATTCCAAAATGTACTTTAGTTTCTCTTTTTAAAAATTATGCTTAGAAATAAAATTTATTGATCATCTGTTCATAACGATGAATGTGAGTTATTTTCTTTCGGTAAAATTAATTTTCAATAATGCGAAAGCTATGTTTTTTACGTCGTCGTAATATTTGATGTGAAAGTTTTAAAATATTCTTATATATATATATAGACATGATAGGTAGTGAGTAGATAGATTAATGGATAGATTAAATGAGTAAATAGATAATTCAATGAATAGGTAGGTTGACGAATATTTAGACAACCAAAGAGATATAAGTACATGTAAAAATTTACATTATTTAGTTATTTTCTAATATCTATGAAGATCTGGAATCAATTAACATAGATACAAGGAACTAGTGCAATATCTAATATGTTTACATTATTTGTCATTCCCAAAAAGTGATTGTATTTTGGTATAACAATGTAGTAACTATTGTATTCAAAAAAATATTAACTTCAAATTATGAATAGTTTCACTTTTTACATTCTTTTCCTACTTTTAAAAAATTATGAATCAGATACATACATAAAATATTAAATGTATAGGTTTTTAATGAAAGACATCATATTTGTTATTTAGAAATTTATTTTCTTAGGTTGACATTTTTCAAATGAGTCTTTTTTACATTTGATATCTTCCCAAAAGTTGATCCTTAGACATATTGTTCTGTTGTTTTATTGTAATTTGTGTGTCATTTATGCAAGGCATAATGCTAATGTATGTTTAAAAAGTACTACTTTTGTTAAATATCTGCTCCAGTTTTCATCATCTTATGCTATTTTAAAATCATTAATATAAAAAAAATAAAAAGTAAAAAGGGCCAGAATTTAATATTGTATCTTTATTAGCAAATGAACGTTGTTATCCAATTATCAAAAGAACATTTGATTATAGCCAATACTTAGTCACCTTAAAAATGTAATATTGAAAATTAAATGCAGGCAATTCATATTTTAATATAGATATAGAAGCAGCCTTTAACATCCCACATAGGAATGAAAAACATTAATTCCTTTAAAGAGAAATAAGAAGAAACTTATTACTAACCAGGTTATTAAAATCTGGGTGATGACATTTTGAGCAATTTATCTATCTTTGATATTAACCAATATTAAATGATGATTTGGGTGAATATACAAATGGCTATATGATAAAAAAAAGTTGAGCTTGATTATAATGTGGAAATTTTATTTAATCCTAATTCAAATTCAAGATACATGTGTATATGCTAACATAGCACCACAAGGCTATTCAAATATTTCAACATAAACTTATTTATCTGCTGTGTATACACTGACTTATCTATGGCAATCTATTAAGACAAAACATCAGAAAATAGATTCATTGTTATCTTTCTTTTTTCCAAGAAACACTATAATATATTTTTCCTTTAGGGATCTGAGTATATTGAATGAAGTGAAAATAACAAAGATAAATAAGTAATATATAGGGTATATGAGCACAGACTTTCACATGACCTACCACTATTCACACTATCTCATAATACTGATACACTTGAATACATATATGTTGAAAAGATAAATAATCACCAATATACATATTTCATGCTAAACCAGCAATCATCAATTGGTTCAGATTACCATCTCTACACATATATGCTATAAGTGCTCAGATATATATTAAGATAGCCAAACCTCATACTTTAATGGACAGGCTTAAATATTCTCCACACTCCAACTCTTCAACCATCCATCCAATGGGTGTGACAAGTATTTCGTTTTCAGGGTGGTCTTTGAGCATTCCATCATCAGATTTTCAATTAGATGGATGGTTGAAGAGTTGGAGTGTGAAGTAGATTTAAGCCTGTCCATTAAAGTATATATATATATATATATATATATATATATATATATATATATATATATATAGAATTTTTGATGATATATATATATATATATATATATATATATCATCAAAAATTCTAATATTAAATTAATTGATATTAACTAACAGAAAAAATAAGCAGAATTTAATTGACAATTTTAAAATTCAAAACCAACTTCAACAAATTAACAATGCAAGCATGGAGGCTCAAAAATCACATGACCTAATTAATGGTGGCAAAGATGCCAATGAAGGCCATAAATGAGAGAAAAAACAAGCGACCATTTGCAGACATGGTCAAAGGAAAATAAAAAATAAATTCATTTATCCTAACAAAAAAACTGAAAATCAATTTATCTCAGATATCAGCAAAGATATTTAAAAAAGCAATGCAAACACTTTTCAAAATATCAATTCCTGATATAGGAAACCAACCAATATTTACATAAATAATTTACAAATTGAAGAACAGAAAAGTCAAAGGCCACCAGAAATTGTCTGGAATGAAGAAAAATTAAACATCACCTGAATTTGTTAATAAATCCATACCAAAGCATCTTTTTGCAACATACAAGAGATTTTTTACCCTAGTCCAGGATGTTGTCAGCAACAGATGGCAACATTTCACTATATAAATTCCCAAAAGAGTTGCTGTATGAGGCAATAACATTAAATGGAATCTGAAACACAATACAACAGATTGTAGAACATCCCAGTGACTGGTACCTAATACTGGAATTTTATGAAATCACACAAAAATAGAGATTTTAAAGACATATCAAATCATTGGGTACCTTTGCACTGATCACTATAAACCAAAGCTATCACAATACCATTTCATAAATAATTAAGAATGTATACCTAGGATGCAAAAAACAAGACTTCTAAAGAATGATGGAACCATTTAGCAAAGTCATTATGTTCAAAACAGTATTCTGGAAAGACACACCAATACCAATCATGAGCAACACTTATAAGTTTAAAATATAATTGCATCCAGATACTGATCCCATATGATACACCAATACAAATCCTGGAAGCATTGTTCACTCTATATGTTAGAGATCTAAAACCACAGTGTTACTTGTTTAAACAAAGAAGGCATATTACTGCACAAAGTTCAAACTGTCCAAACTGCAAGAACTTAACCAGAAGTCAAAATGCACATTCACAAAAAACAACAAAATTTCAACACTAATATGCAAACAGAAGAAAAGATAGCCATCGCCAAGGATAGCAGTGAACAAACTACACAAAGAAATAATAACAACAAAAATCAGAGATACAAAGTTTAGACCTTATAGATTTGTTCATAGAAAAAACAACAAAACTCCAAACCATGGAACATGACCAAGCAAAAAATAACACAAAAGTAAAGCAAATGTATATATGCCAGAATTTGACTATGCAATGGAGAAAATCATGAAGCATACTATTACCAATAAGAAAACCATAGAAATTATGGAGACACTCCTAGCCGCAAGAAACCCTAGCACAACAATGCAACTAACAAATCCAATCCAACCAGAAGGTAAGAGAAGGCCTGGAAGTCCTAACAGAAAAAAAGCTAGCAAAAAAGCAAAGACAGATGGTGATAACCCTGACTCACAAATCATTGATTATATAAATGAGGACTCAAGACCAATGGAAATAATTACAAATTTATTTGAAAACCAGTTAATATTCACAGAATCACAAACTGAAGAAGTACAAAACACATAAACACTCAATACAAAAACCAATCAGAAGAATGATGCAAAAGCCAACAAAACAGATCAAAGCCAAATGTAAATGAAACAAATCAGTGAAAATATGCAATGTAAAGCTCCAAAATAACAACAACAAAAAATACAAATCCCAGCTATATAGTTAATAAAAATTAAAATAGCAATACTGAATGTCAGAAGCATTAATTCAATAGCAAAAATATACCAGCTCAACAAATGGATTAGCATCATACAACCACAAATACTAGGATGACTAGAAACAAAAATCTATAATGAATCACAAATTAATCCAGCCACATACCTATACAACTAAGTTTTTCCATATACTCCTGGGACACATCAGCATCTTCAGTAGGTACAGACATATTTATAGCCCAAACTCAATTTTTCTATGTTCAAAATTATTTACATTGACTCACATCTCCTAATCACTACATTGCATCATCAAATTACCACACTCAACATTATTTTTGTGTATTTACCCCCAGGTCACAGCATAATACCACATATAATTCTCACAATAAACTCCCAGCTCACAACCAGCCACAACTCAACAATATTAATGGGTAATTAAACTTAAGCTATGAAACATTCAATACAAAATGGTTACATCAATTAAACCTGCCACTTATGAGTGCTCAAGGCTTTGTTGCTGCAGATTCAGTGATGTTCTATAATCAACAGCATGTCTCATTTATTGATCTATGCTACTAGACATTAATGCTTCATCACTTAATCAACTTTCAATTCCATCCATGCCCATTTTCAGACCATGTTGTGCAAACCCTTACAATAAATTCCTCAGAGCTCCAAACAACATTCATTCATCTAGAAAAAACAATCAGACTCCTACTCCCAAAAACTGCTACAGAATTCTATTCTCAGAGACAAAATTAACAATATGTCACAAGATCCAATTCAAAAATACTAATCATTCATGAACATACTATCCTTCAACATACATCACATGACAAGATACTCATCATCACTCTCCCAACTAATGAGACTAGCAGACAATCTCCACAAGAGATTCACCTTTGCCAGATCCATGCACAACACCCACCAATACATACATAAACTAACAAAGCTATACTGCAATACATGTAAATAATTAAAAAAATACCTTGCCACAAAAAAAGAAAAATATGCCCCACCCAATAACATACATGGAGACCTTGATATATCCATTTTGAACTAGACTATCCATCAACCAGAAAAATACCTATGGCAATTGAGATAAGCAGTAATAACTATATAGGACATAATATACTGCACCCCATATACCAACATTTCAAGCAAAAGCTCCAAACCTATGAACAATACACACCAACCACTGATGAGTTTGGAATACCTGAAACAGATAATCTCTTTCAGATCCAACAATTTGCTGAAAATCTTAAACAAAATTCCAAAAGGTTGCTACCCTGCAACCAATGGCATATCAGTATTAGTCTTTTCACATTTGAGTCAATTTACCACATAGTACCTTTGCAACTTTGCTAGCTTTTTATCATAAAAATATGCTATACTAGAGAACTATATTTAATAGCAATATTACCCTTTAACAAAAAAAACAACAGCCATTTCAAATCTCAACAACCTTCAACCCAATTCCATGAGTCTATTGAGAATTAAATTATTGGATAAGGTAGTCAAAGATAAATTCTGTCCCTGATATCAAACATGCAGCACACAAAGAAGGGATCCTCCACCACACAGGCAGCACTTGTATTTAATATGATACAAAGTGCATGCAGCAAGATAAAAAGTATGCCCCAAATACAGCAATTCCACCCACCCTACTATACATCATCCAAATCTCGAAATACACCTCTCCTTTTGTGGCAGAAACACAACAGCATGTACTTCCATACAATCAATTTCACAAGGATCCCCACTCAGTGCACTGCTTTTTATTCTATATTATAAATCCACTCTTAAAAAAGAGTGAAAGTGAATTACCAGGAATATTAATACCACAAACTGTCCAACCTGTTCCATGTAGTACATGGATGATGTTAGAAAAACATCACATAAAGAAATGCCAGTATTAGAAAGAATACTACAAAATTATATAGACATGAACAAATTACAATTTAACCTAAGCAAAGCATCAGCATCGATCATCTATACCAACAAATCCTACACACAGCTATATCCAGGAAAACCTACTCCATTTCTTGGATTTCCATTTTATATGGAAGTGCATGGAAAGAGACAAACACTTCAAAATAAGCTCAAACAGAAAGCAATAAGCATAGCCACATCTTTATCAAATGCATACTTATCAGGGCACCTATTTAACTACTTATAACAACAATAATTGCATATTATTAATCTATTGTCAACTTTACAAAAAACCTTACAGCAGCCATATCATCACTCTGTAGCAAACTACTATGGGGTATAAAAACTGTAAGCATTTTAATCAAGCAACTCAGTCACCCAACTATATAGAATAGTCTGGGGCTACATACAATATATGTGTTTCACACACAAAAGACAATAAACCTACTGGAAAAGAATACAGCACAGTTTCAGCAGCTGCAAAGCCTTCTTGACATAATCCCTATACAATACATGTGTTTCACACACAAAAGACAATAAACCTACTGGAAAAGAATTCAACACAGTTTCAGCAGCTGCAAAGCCTCCTTGACATAATCCCTACAGATTATCCACCATCACCCCCCATATGGTGATATCTAGTATCATTAGCATACTCAGCACAAATCAATGTTGGAACTACAACACTCACATTTTATAGCATATACACATACTGGCAGACATATGAGTTCATCAACCCAGCCACAAGCAACCAGACCTTTAGCCCAATGTTGGAAATAAACAACGAGTAACTCCTTAAAAACTTCGGGAAATTGCCAATGGAACTAAAGTTCTTCGACTTCTTGGTCAAAATAAATCTATTTGCACTACCCACATTCTATTTTTTACAATACTGTCATCTTTATAGATCAATAGACCCATTCTGCAACATATACCATGCTGCTGAAAAAACACAACATATATTTTACCATTGTACAGTGCTAAATACTACATAAAACAATACTCTAAATCAATATAAAACAAGACAAACTATACAACAACTAAGAGATTTTACACACAAGCAGACAATCCCTCCAGCACAAGCAGCAATTTTACTTTATATGCATTTTGGTATACGAAGTATATTCAGCCTGTGAAATAATACCAGATGGCATCCAGCAACATTTTCCAACAAGCTACAACAAATAAGGAACAGAGATGCAAAAATTGCACATCCAGATATCTATGCAGCCATCTGGTCACTATTAAAATTACAAGCTGATTTATAAAAGCATGCAAAACTAGTCATTATATAAGCCCAGCCTATTCAAAAAAAATCAACAATGAACATGAAACTAAAAGAATAATATAAAATATGGATTCTCACACAGCTGAACAAAGGAATAAAGCTTTTGACCAATGAACAAAGACAATAACAGAATATTAATGAGAGATGGAAGGAAGGATACTAACTAACAACAAGATCCGAAATGAATAGTAAAATTAAGCGATGATAGCAATAACAAAAATATCATAATGTGAAAAAATCTATTATGAAAGCCCAGTGTTTCCAAAGTATTGTAGTCAAATAGGTTAACTGATGTAGACTCTATTCAACACATCCATCTTTATGTAATTAGCAATGAAAATCTCAATCAAACCAAATCTGTAAAAATCATCATGCCATTGTAGCTATGGCATAAGTCTGTAAATATCATGTAACCTTTGTTAAAAAGAAAGTATATTATTGAAACAATAATAATAGTAGTAGTAGTACTACTACTACTACTAGTAGTAGTAGTAGTAGTAGTAGTAGTAGTAGTAGTAATAATAATATTATTATTATTATTATTATTATTTATTATTATTATTTAAATAAAAATTCATTTAAAAAAACTCTAATTTTATTTTAGAAAAACATATTTCATGGAAAGATAATGAAAAGAATGATGTAACTAGCCATGCATAATCTTTATAGTTTTCTCACAATTTTGAAAAAAGAACAAAGAAATTTTAAGTATTTAAAAATAACAACTCAGGGTAATAAATGAAAAAAATGGAATAGTATCATTCATTCTTTTTTTTTTTCATGTGTCGAAGCATCAGCAGGGAAGTGAATCGCAAACGCGGTACATCTGCTTGTAAGGCAGCTGTGCTGACCACTCGACCTCCAACGCTTAATTATCATTCATTCTTTAGCTCTGGTGGCGTTTAAATATTTATTCAATGACGTGTTATAAGCACTTCTTGAAGTCTTTATAGATGCTTGGTTTTAAATACAGTAAATTATTTTGAAATCATAATATGCCATTTACAGGATAAGGGCAGTGAATCATTTTTAACATCCCCAAATATCAAATAATACATCGTTATTAAATGTTAATATAAATAATCGTAGCTTAACTTATATGAAATTAAAAAGAAAGATACTAATTATATAGAGATAAGTAGATAAATTTTAAAAATATTTTATTACATCTTTATAATTATTTCCTAAATTCATGAGATTCGAACTCAGACTATTACACGATCGACAACTCTCAGTGCCATTTTATATTGCGACCCATCTGATCACACACATGTTGAAAAGATAAATAATCACCAACTGTGTCTGATCATGTGGGTCAGCAATATAAGATTGCACTGAGAGCTGTGGGTCGTGTAAAAGTCTGAGTTCGAATCCCGCAGATATCACATAGATAAATGCAAGTGTTAAGACCGTAACAATGTATTAAATTCATATGAATAAATTAATTGGTATTTTGTTTTTTTTTTTGTTTTTTTTAACAATGTGTCGTTCTTGCTTTACTTTACGTACATAAAATGAACTTTTTCAAATTTAAAAATTAGTTTACGCTAGACAAGTCATTATTTCTTGTAGTTTCACTATTCTTAATTAAAAAAGCCGCCTTCTAGTAAAATCTAGTCTTAATCTTCTCACTCATTAAAACAAAGCAGTGTTATCCAATACTTTTCAAAAGGAATTCATTGTAAGATTACAACTCTAGAAAGATCTGCAAAAAAAAATCTCAGAAATAAACTATTTATTTCGGAAGAAAAAAAGTAAATAAAAGCAGTAATTTTGTGATTACATTTCTCAATGAATTCAACTTACAATTTTCAAATCGTCCTTTGATATTTATTTATTTCCTGTTTTATTTGATTTTTTTTTTTTTTTAATATTATATTTGAAAATGAGGAGAAATGTTACAAGATTTTTTATTTTATTATTTTTTAATATATATTTTATTAAAAAAATTTTACTTTATATATATTAAGTTATCAAATAGATATAATTTGCTTTCAATTTTCACAAACAGAATACATTAAATAGGAAAAAAATCGTAATGTTTAAGGGCATTGTGGTAAAATGTTGCTGTGGGTTTAATCTGAGTTCAAATCTAGGTTTTTTAGTTCATAAATAGACAGAATTTTTTTTAAAGAAAATAGCTCGTTCATAATCACTAAACTAGTTCTTAACTATTGAACTGATTGGTGTTTAGATATTTAATAAGTAATATTTAAAATACAGGCATTATTGTTATTATTGGTGATTATGTATCTTTTCTATATGCGTGTGGTTATGTGTATTAGTAGTATAAGATAGTGTGGATAGTTGAAGAGTGCTTGAAAGTCTGTGTTCAAATCCGTATATTTATATTTAGTTAGTTAAAGTATAGGGTCTCCAATTAAACTGAGTTACTTAGATAAATATTGATACACTCTTGTTAAAACAAAAAAAAATTATACTGCATTTTTATCATTAGTGTGACAGATATCCTATTTCCATGGTTACCAAGCTCATAGTGTACTTCTATTATTTTTTTATCTTTATTGTAATAATGTATAATTAGTGTTGTCTTTTAAATATATGAAAGTTCTTTACATATTATAAAGTTTGCAGCTTTTTATATGAGTTATTACTGTCACACAGATATTAATATATTCCCTAGTAAAATATGTTAATTAAGTAAATACATTAAGCATATAAACATTTGGCCGAGTTAAATTTAGACACATAAAAATAGTGAAATTTGTTGTTTGTTTTGTATTTTATCTATTTAAATTTTTTGTCCATTCTTGGAATATATGACTAGACATACTGAGCATATTGCATACTGAACCAGCATTTTTTAGTTGACTCAGGTCATCAACTGTTTTGTATGCCTTTACTATTTGATTACACAATGATACTAAGAAAGTCAACATTGAGAAGGGTGTAAGACAGGTGATTCCATATGTCCAAAACTTTTTACAGCAGTGCTGCAAGAAGTACTTTGTGGATTAAAATGAGAAGCTAAAGAAGTAAAGTAAATGGAGATTATTTAAGTCATTTAGATTTTTCAGATGATGTAGCTGTTTTTGCAAATAATGCTTTAGAGCAACAGGAAATGTTGCAGGAATTATCAGATGAAAGTAGAAAAGTAGGATTAAAGATAAATGTTAAAAAGACTAAAGTAATGTTCAATGGATTTTCTCAAAATATGAAAATAAAGATCGATTATGATGAATTAGAAGAAGTTAACAGTTACAAATACCTTGGTCAGATTATTAATACAGATGGAAACATAATGGATGAAATTAATCATAGAATTAAACTTGGTTGGAATGCTTTTGGTAGAAATACCTTGATACTAAAAGGAAATATGTCTATATGTTTGAAAAGGAAGGTTTTTAATAAATGTGTTTTACCTGTTCTTAATTATGGATCTGGAATTTAGACACTTAATAGAAGACGAATACAGAGACTTCAGACCACTCAAAGAAGTATGGAGATGCATGTTAGGAATAATAAGAAGTCGAAAATGCAATATATGGGTAAGATAACAAACAGGTGTTACTGACCTCATTGAAAAAAATTAAAGTCTGAAGTGGAGGTGGGCTGGACATATGGCTAGAAGATATTACAATAGATGGACAATTGAAATCTTAAACTGGATTCCAAGAGACTATAAAAGACCCAGAAAGAAACCACATGTGAGATGGATGGATGAAATAAGAAAATGTGCAGGGATGATATGGAGAAGAGAAGCTAAAGATTGGAGAGACTTTCATCCTGTAGCAGATTGATAATGGTTGATGATGATGATGATGACTATTTGTTCAGTATTTGTCAAAATTAAATTATTACAACATCAAAAGTGGAAATAATAAATTCCAGTATGTTGTTACTTCATATAATTACAACAACAACAAAAAAAAATTATTCATACATAAAAAGCCTTTTCTGGCATATGTTTTAGTGCCCTTTTCAAATGTCATAGTCTATTATAATGTTAATAAAATACATATACAACACCTTTTAGTGTTCTATAATAGAAGTAAAAATATAACAGCAACAAAAATAAAACAGTAGTAAAATATTATAAAACATTTATATAAATTTAGTTAACAATTGGTAATAAATGGAAAATTATGTAAAACAATGTATATAAAGTTATATAATACATGTATTAATTGTTTTGTATATTGTAATGTTATATAGGCAATTCTTTTCTTTTTGAAATTATATATGAAGATTTTATTTTGCTCATGTTTTATTTTTGTTATTGTTGTTCTTTTACTTCTACTATGGAACACTAGATATTGTTGTATATGTAATAATTCATTAACATTATAATACATTATAACATTTGAAAAGGGTACTAAAACATGTGCAAAAGGTTTTTTTTACGTATGATTAATACATAATTATATTAGCTGTTTTATATGATTTTTTGTTGTTGTTATAAATTATTATAATTTGATTTTAAGTATCAAATTTTGTGCATTCACAACTTTACCACTAACCACTTCAGATAAATACGTTAATGATTATTACCAATCATTTATTAAACTAGAGATTGTTTGTAGCCTGGATATAAACTTTAAACCTTTGTTAAAGTTTAATGTATCAATTTCTTTAAAAAAAATTAACATAAACACATGGAATCAATTCCATCTCCTTTTTCAATGTGCAATACCCTTTAAGATAAAATTTTCATTCCACTAAATATTCTTGAAACAGGGATAAACTCTAATTTAATAATTGATTGATAATAATTATTAAGCTAATATATATATATGCGTTGTTTGCACAGATAATGAAGCTAGAATAAAGTGAAATTTTTTAAATATAATAAAACATAAAGCTATTAAATTAAAGAGCTGAGCGAGTGGTTGGTGTCAAAGTTGTGGGTGCAAAAAGTTTGACATTGTAAAATAAAGTTTAATAATTTGATATTGATAAATACTAAACAAGTCATGTATAAGAGATTGTAATCTGGACTAACTGAAAAAGATTGGTTCAGCGTAAAATATATATCTTGAGAGTTATTTGCCTTTTTTAGATATCTATTCATATTTCAAGAATGTGTGTTGGAATGAAAATTTTACGCACATCAACAACATTAGAAATGAAAGATTGAGTTGAGATATATTAGTTTTTAACAGAGGTTTTAAATTTATATGTAGACTAAAGATAACTACTAAAAAATGTTTAGCCATTGTAAGTAAAATATTTGAAATGTAACAAAGTCCAGAGGCTTAAAATGAGTGCTTATTTTAGCCTTCAGTTTTAGGAGATTTTAATTATTTTTAAAACTACTAAAAATAATTAAAGCTTTCCAACTATGAGGAAGTGAATATTATATTGATAAAAAAAATATTTAATTTTGAATATCCATCAAAACTGTGAAGTTTAATACTTCTGTTTGGAAAATGATAAAAAATATTGCCCTGTGGATGTTTAAAACTTGTCTAGTTTTGATATATTTAAGTCCTTTTTATGAAGTTACATCTAAATTTTAAAAAAGGTAATTGGAAAGTCTTTTTATTTGAAACCAGTAATACTTCTGAATTAGTTAAATCATTACGAATTAAAATGGTTATTCTAAAGAAGCATTGGTAGCCGAGAGGTCAGTGTGTCTGCCTTGCAAGCAAGCAGTTGCTTGCAGACAGTTGTCACAGGTTCGCTTCCCAGCTGATGCTTTGACATATGGAAAAAAAAACTCCAATTTTTATTAGCATTTTTGTTGTGCCATTATATATGACTTTATATTATTTGATTTAATATATAGGGTATATGAGCACAGACTTTCACATGACCCACCACTTTCCACACTATCTCATAATACTAATGTACTCGAACACATATATGTTGAAAAGATAAATAATCACCAATAGACGTATTTCATGCTAAACCAGCAATCATCAGTTGGTCCAGGTTACCATCTCTACACATATATGCCATAAGTGCTCATATATATATATATATATATATCATCATTATCAACCATTATCAATCCATTGCAGGATGAAGGTCTCTCCAAGTTTAATCCATTCTTCTCCGATCTTCAGCTTCTCTTCTCCATAGCACCCCTGCACACTTTCTTATTTCATCCATCCATCTCACATGTGGTCTCTTTCTGGGTCTTTTACAATCTCTTGGAATCCAGTTTAAAATTTCAATTGTCCATCTATTATCATCTCTTCTAACAATATGTCCAGCCCAACTGCACTTCAATCTTTTAATTTTTTCAAAGAGTTCAGTAACACCCGTTTGTTCTCTCACCCATACATTGCGTTTTTGATCTCTTCTTGTTACTCCCAACATACATCTATCCATACTTCTTTGAGTGGTCTGAAGTCTCTGTATTGCTCTTCTATTAAGTGTCCAAGTCTCAGATCCATAAGTAAGAACTGGTAAAACACATTTGTTAAAAACCTTCCTTTTCAAACACATAGGCATATTTCCTTTTAGTATCAAGTTATTTCTACCAAAAGCACTCCAACAAAGTTTAATTCTATGATTAATTTCTTCCATTATGTTTCCATCTGTATTAATAATCTGACCAAGGTATTTGTAACTGTTAACTTCTTCTAATTCATCATAATCAATCTTTATTTTCATATTTTGAGCAAATTGATTAAACATTACTTTAGTCTTTTTAACATTTATCTTTAGTCCTACTTTGCTACTTTCACCTGATAATTCCTGCAACATATCCTGCAGCTCTGAAGCATTATTTGCAAAAACAACTACATCATTTGCGAAATCTAAATGACTTAAATAATCTCCATTTACTTTCACTCCTTTAGTTTCCCATTTTAATCCACAAAATACTTCTTGCAGCACTGCTGTAAAAAGTTTTGGAGATATGGAGTCACCTTGTCTTACACCTTTCTCAATGTTGACTTTCCCAGTATCATTATGCAATCTAATTGTTGCTGTTGCATTTTTATAAATATTCTTCAAAATATGACAATATCCTGGATCTATACCTTGATGATTCAAGGCTTTAATCACTGAAGAAATGTTTATAGAATCAAATGCCTTTTCATAATCTACAAATCCAAAACATAATGACAACTCATATTCATTTGACCTTTTTATAACTTCTCTCAACACCTGGATATGATCTACTGTACTAAAACCACTTTTAAATCCAGCTTGTTCTCTTGGTTGGTGGAAATCCAATGTTTTCTGTAGACCAGTTGTAATTATCTTGGTAAAAATTTTATATAAAACTGATAAAAGGCTGATAGGTCTGTAATTTCTAATATCTTCTTTATCACCTTTTTTAAATATTAATATTATTACTCCATTCTTCCAATCATCCGGTACATCTTTATCATTTAGACATTTGGTATATAACTTTGCTAAAAAAATTTCTATTTCTTCACCAGCTTCTTTTAATATGTCAATTATAATTCCATCATTACCTGGAGCCTTTCCTTCTTTATACATTTAATTGTGTGTCTCACTTCTTCATTTAAAATTCTGGGCATTTCGGAAGATGTAATAGATATAGGAGGTACTTGTTCTTTATTACTATATAATTCTTGATAAAAATATTCTACCAATTTCATGATGTCATCTCTCTTTTTAGTAACAATTCCATCTATTTTAATATATATATATATATATATATATATATATATTAAAATAGATGGATATATGTATAGCTATATATATAGATATATATATATATATATATATATATATATATATTAATCAATGTCTGTATTCCAATTATAATATATATATATATATAATTATTCAAAACAATACAATAATTAATACAGTAAAAATATTTTAAAAACAAATATATACCACAATTTAATAGAAGTACTTTCAACTATCTATGTAATTGTTATCAACTAGATTCAAATTGTATTACAAAAAACCTGTTACAAATGTAAACAAAAAGTAATATATCATACATCAATTTTCCCACAATTCATTAATTTTTATATTGGCAGCCTGTCTATTTATCAAATGTTGCTTTTCATTTTTATTAATATAGCTTCTTTAATTTTAGTTTATTATTATTTCTTTCAATACACAAAATCTTAACTTTATTAAAATCAAAATCAAAATCATAATTACATGTTAAATTATGATCAAAAAAATACTGAAGGTGATACATCATCATTTCTAACATCAAGACAAAAGAATGTTAGAAATGATGATGTATCACTTTCAGTATTTTTTGATCATAATGTAATATGTAATTATGTTTTTTGATTTTGATTTTAATAAAGTTAAGATTTTGTGTATTGAAAGAAATAATAATAAACATAAAATTAAAGAAACTATGTTAATAAAAAATGAAAAACAATATTTGATAAATAGACAGATTGCCAATATAAAAATTAATGAATTGTGAGAAAATTGATGTCTGACGTATTTCTTTTTGTTTACATTTGTAACGGTTTTTTGCAATACAATTTGAATCTATTAAGCATCACATGATCACATTTCCTATACTAGCACATTAATTGTTGATAAACAGAGCAAAACTCTCCATACAGTATTGCCACCTGTGCTAAACAGAGTAATCAATGGATGCCAGAAGGCTTGTGCATAAAATCCCTATCTAATGCCTACTCATCCAATATCCCCAGACTAGTTTCACTTCCAGGAGGAGCTTTATCTGAGACACTCATCTAGATCTTAGATCCAATGCAACCCTCTAGCAACCACCTTTTATCTCTACTTAACTACTAAACTATGAGAATGAAATTGAAAACACAAAAAATATTTTCAATCTAAGCTCAATAGCTTAAATAGTCACATGGGTCTGAACTCAGTTAGCACCCATACATTTTTTTTGGCTCTTTTACAACCATAGCCACCACTATCCTATTAGGCAGGATTGTGTTAAACCATTACATCACATGATCACATTTCCTATACTAGCACATTAATTGTTGATAAACAGAGCAAAACTCTCCATACAGTATTGCCACCTGTGCTAAACAGAGTAATCAATGGATGCCAGAAGGCTTGCATAAAATCCCTATCTAATGCCTACTCATCCAATATCCCCAGACTAGTTTCTGGCTTGTGCTTGTCAGTGAGGACTTTATTGAGGCACTCATCTAGATCTTAGGATCCAAGCAACCCTCTAGCAATATTGAGCTAGATTGAAAATATTTTTTTTTTTCAATTTCATTCTCATAGTTTAGTAGTTTAGAGATAAAGGGGTTTAGAGGGTTGCATTGGATCCTAAGATCTAGATGCAGTGCTCTCAGATCCAAACTCCTCACTGACGAGGCACAAGCCAGAAACTAGTCTGGGGATATTGGATGAGTAGGCATTAGATAGGGATTTTATGCACAAGCCTTCTGGCATCCATTGATTACTCTGTTTAGCACAGGTGGCAATACTGTATGGAGAGTTTTGTCTGTTTATCAACAATTAATGTGCTAGTATAGGAAATGTGATCATGTGATGCTTAATGGTTTAACACCAATCCTGCCTAATAGGATAGTGGTGGCTATGGTTGTAAAAGAGCCAAAGACACCAAAATGTATGGGTGCTGAACTGAGTTCAGACCCATATGACTATTTAAGCTATTGAGCTTAGATTGAAAATATTTTTTGTGTTTTCAATTTCATTCTCATAGTTTAGTAGTTAAGTAGAGATAAAAGGTGGTTGCTAGAGGGTTGCATTGGATCCTAAGATCTAGATGCAGTGCTCTCAGATCCAAAGCTCCTCACTGACGAAGGCCACAAGCCAGAAACTAGTCTGGGGATATTGGATGAGTAGGCATTAGATAGGGATTTTATGCACAAGCCTTCTGGCATCCATTGATTACTCTGTTTAGCACAGGTGGCAATACTGTATGGAGAGTTTTGCTCTGTTTATCAACAATTAATGTGCTAGTATAGGAAATGTGATCATGTGATGCTTAATGGTTTAACACCAATCCTGCCTAATAGGATAGTGGTGGCTATGGTTGTAAAAGAGCCAAAGACATAAAATGTATGGGTGCTGAACTGAGTTCAGACCCATATGACTATTTAAGCTATTGAGCTTAGATTGAAAATATTTTTTGTGTTTTCAATTTCATTCTCATAGTTTAGTAGTTAAGTAGAGATAAAAGGTGGTTGCTAGAGGGTTGCATTGGATCCTAAGATCTAGATGCAGTGCTCTCAGATCCAAAGCTCCTCACTGACGAAGGCCACAAGCCAGAAACTAGTCTGGGGATATTGGATGAGTAGGCATTAGATAGGGATTTTATGCACAAGCCTTCTGGCATCCATTGATTACTCTGTTTAGCACAGGTGGCAATACTGTATGGAGAGTTTTGCTCTGTTTATCAACAATTAATGTGCTAGTATAGGAAATGTGATCATGTGATGCTTAATGGTTTAACACCAATCCTGCCTAATAGGATAGTGGTGGCTATGGTTGTAAAAGAGCCAAAGGCACCAAAATGTATGGGTGCTGAACTGAGTTCAGACCCATATGACTATTTAAGCTATTGAGCTTAGATTGAAAATATTTTTTGTGTTTTCAATTTCATTCTCATAGTTTAGTAGTTAAGTAGAGATAAAAGGTGGTTGCTAGAGGGTTGCATTGGATCCTAAGATCTAGATGCAGTGCTCTCAGATCCAAAGCTCCTCACTGACGAAGGCCACAAGCCAGAAACTAGTCTGGGGATATTGGATGAGTAGGCATTAGATAGGGATTTTATGCACAAGCCTTCTGGCATCCATTGATTACTCTGTTTAGCACAGGTGGCAATACTGTATGGAGAGTTTTGCTCTGTTTATCAATAATTTGAATCTAGTTGATAACGACTACATAGATAATTGAAAGTACTTCTATTAAATTGTGGTATATATTTGTTTTTAAAATATTTTTACTGTATTAATTATTATCTTGTTTTGAATAATTATATATATATATATATGTCATATTTAAAACTTCACATTCAATGTATAGAAAGTTATTATATTTATCAAAACATTTCTTTTAATCATAAAACTTGCTCTACATGGAATATAGTTGCTATGACATGTGTAGCATAGGCACTATATCTAATTATTTAATGACTATTTAATGCTTTTGTGTTATTAGACATACATACAACTCAGAACCATTGTTTAGATACAAATATTTTTAGCAAATCAAAATTCTGAATTTAATTTGATGCAAATTAAGAACGATAAATTTATAAGGGACTTGAACTCAGACTTTCAAACTCCCTTATAGCTATTCAATCCATCTTATACAACTGATACACATGACCACATACATGTGAAAAAGATAAATAATACCCAATATATGTATTTCACGATGAACCAGCACTCATCAGTTGGTCCTGATTACTATCTTCCACACATATATATCAATGTTCAGTTATATTAAAATAGCACATCTTCAAACCCTAATGGACAAGCTTCAATCTTCTCTACTCTTCAACTCTTCAGCCATCCATATCATTAATCATCTACAACCAAAATGATTAATATAACGACTAAAAAATTATTCTTTCAATCATTAATTTCTGTGTATGGTAACTTTAACCCACTCTATAATCACACACATTTTAATATATATATATACGTCTCACCTCTGTTTTTTAAAAGCTTTTTCGTTACTAATTGTTTTATTTTCTATCATTAAATTATATTTAAAAAAATGTTTTCAAATTTTTAAAATTTTATTAGAATACAATAATATTAATAATGTTTTGAAAGTTGTATTTGAATCAAGTTCTTCTTGATTTTTAGTTCATTGTGGGAAAAATCTAGGAATTATTTTTTATAATGATTCTTGATAAAGTTAAATATTTAATTTAATACTAACTAATTAATCAAAGAATAATTTTGTACCTTTTCTATTCCCAAAATATTTTTTTCATTAAGATTACCAGACTTTAAAAGACTTAACTGTCTACAATGACAAAGAACGACTAATGCTACAAACACAATATTGTTTCCAGTTTATCTTTATAAATTTGCATTACCATAGCAACAGCATTACTTTGATATTATTTCATAATGTTCTTTTCTCAGTGATTTTGTTCCAAATCATTTTACAAAGCTTTACAAAAATATACGGATTATAGTTACTTAGATGAAGCAAACATATCAACTTAAAAAATAAAGCTATGAATTACACTCAAAGCATTCTGGGTAATGATAATTTTCTTACTTTTACCACAGCCTTAAATCGATTCGGGATATACAAAAAAAGTTAAAAGACTAAAGCTTTTACCGTAATAGGCTTTAAGTATTTTACGGACTGAATTCAAGTTTAAAATATCAAAATGAATAAGTTTTTATGTCAGATTTAAAAATAAAAAAGAATTACATTCCTTTTAATAAAGGTTTTCCAATATATAGATATATGTTATTGTCATGTATAATTTTTATCCGTTTGTTTTCACTCAATAAAAAAGTCTTAGATATACAGTTAAGTTTACAAGCGGTTTCCTTTCCATGAAAACAAAATAAATGTGATTATTATTGGTAAACAAAACAATTCTATCAAAATAATCATTGATATTTTAAATTTCTATTACTAATGAAAGTTAAATGAAATGTTTTCCATATAATAGGATTATTATGTTTGTTGTTTTCTTCTCTTTTTTGTACAGAAATGTAATTATTATTGCTTAATTCTTAATAAATATGATTATACGTAAATTTTATAATTAACATTTTTTATTCATAGAAAGAAAGAAGTTATGTTTATAATGTAGCTTTTTTTCTTTTTTAATAATAACAAAAGAGAAAAGAGAAAGATTATAACATAAATTTCATTACTTGTAAGTTAGGATTGTAATTATATGTATGTCTTGGATTCGAATCCAGGCCATACAAACTTTGAAAATTTATTTAGGTTAGACTTTTTAAGTAAGTAACCTATCTAGTTCTCTATTATTAATTGGTATATGTGTTTGCAATCATTAGTAAAATAAATATCAATCTGTTGATAAATACATCACCAAAAACTTCTTATATACATTCTGCCGGTTATTTTCATTTTTTTAAACGTAGATATAACAAACGCATTATCCGTTTATTTTCTAACATTAAATAATTATGTCATGAAATTATTTTAGAAGATTTTTAAGATCATTTTTATATAGTAAACTAATTTACTTTACAAATTGATTAAGTCAGTATTCATTTACCATCTGGTCAGTTGCTCGAGCGGTCAAATAATATTCAATCTGCAAAAAAGAATCTATTAATTCCAGTCAAACGGCTAAACGAGAGAATTCTTATTATCTTTTTTTTCCTCTCATTCTTTCCAGTTAGCAATCAATAAAAAAGCACTTAGCTTTTCAACTTGAAATTTTTATCATTGGACTACTTAGATTATTTAAAAGTTGAAAGTCAGATATATATATGCACTTTGAATTCTAAATGTTTAAACTTGGAAAATCGCAATTTTTTAAATAGTTTTTACAATTACAGAAATCCCTTGTAAAAACTTAATGCATACAGTAATTACAGCATTTTTATGGACTTATAAATTTAAACCTAGAAAGTTGAAGAGCAATTTCAGTGTATTTATACATAGATGTAAGTAATCCAAATCACTAATCCCACCAATAAAATAAGTATTTTTAACTTAATCCTGCTATTAAAAATTACAAAGTATTTTGGAAATATTTAGAAAGAGTGCTGAAGAACTTTCAACTTTCCTTTGTTCTCTTGCAGCTACTTGTAGTTCTGTTTGCTGACAGAAACTATATTGATTTATTAGTTTAAAAAATCTGAAGAGGTCAGAAGTCTGCAACAAAATAAACTTCAAAGAGTTCAAAACCATGCCCACTAGAATACTGATTGATAGAGATCAGTTGGTATGATAATAGTACACTCAATTCTTTTATTGTTAGTATCAGCAAATATATATTTTGTTTTCATGATTTATTTAAATATTTATGATTATTGTTATACAATATTCATATAACAATAATTAAAAAATAAAAGTATATATTATTACAATTTGATTTTATTCAAATATCTTTTATTTTAAAAAATATTAAGTTAATAAATTACATTTTAATAGAAAACTATGGCAGTAATATTGTTAATGTCTTTTTTAATATGATACTCTGCAATGTTTATAATCTAAAAACTACCACCAAAAATGTATATTAATGAAGTTCATTATGCTGTTTATAGAGGTCCCTACCTTCGTATTTTTCAGACGCTTATTTCTAAGGTTACAGCCTTAGTAAATTATTACTTCATATAAATTATAGTAAATAATTAAAAAATCATATACAACAGCTATATAATTATATAGATTATTAATAATTACACATAAAACGCTTTTTCAGAACATGGTTTTATGCTCTTTTCAAATGTTAATCACCTATTTTAAGATTAATGAATTATTGTTTTATTATCATTTAACTTCCATTATAAAATACTAGATAATGTTCTGTCTGCAATAATTGAGTAACATTAATATATAACTAACATTTTTAAAAGGCACAAAAACCATATGCTGAAGAAGGCTTTTAATGTGAAAAAGGCTTTTTATGTGTAATTATTAATAAATATATATGTAATTATATAGCTGTTGCATAGAATATTTATTATTGATTATAATTTAAAAATTATGAATGCAATTTTAAATTATAGGACAGAATTTGGAAAATTTATGATGGCTTCATAATTATTTATTTGTGTTTGGAAAAAAAAAGTTCAATCAACAAAGATTTCTTTAATTTTTTTAAATGCTTTTATTGAAGTTGGACATTTAATTTATCAATTGGTATGTTAATTTGTAAAATACTAATTTTTTAAGATGGAATGAAATTTTAAAATTGCAGTTTAATACATTAAAATTTAATATAATTGCTTGAAATTTAGTAAACAACTAATATAAGGTTAATCCATAAGGGACACTAATCTTTTTAGTATATCACTTTGTTTCTTAGATATGTAACAAGGAGTGAAAAAATATTAAATATTTTGAAATTTAAAATTTTTCTTAGAACTTTCAATTGTTTTAAATAAGACTAGTGAGAGGGTGGTATAGAGATTTTTTAAGTAATAAGAATTTATTTATAATATAGTTGTGTTAAGCATTTTTAAAATAATTTTTTTTGCAAATAAGAAAAAATATCAACCAATTTTAAACAAAAAAGTTAGTTACTAATTTATTATTATATCATTTGGTAGGTCTCTGTGAATCCAAAATAGGATTATACATTATTAAATATTTTTATATTCAATATTAGCCCACTATATTTTTTGAAAATTTAGTAGCCATTACAAATATATATCCATATATGTGGACATACATCCCAGTAGAAATATTAATGAATAAACAATAATTGAACTTTCACATATATAAATCTTTGTATATGTGTATGTAAGTAATATTTATAACAATTGATATATTTAGCAACAATAATAATTGTTTAATAAAATCTTATAAAGATAATCATAAGTAAATTAAGAGATAACTATGGCAACAATGATCATATTATTCAACAAAATGATATATATTTTTAAGGGTATTCTTTTATGTATATATTTATTTACTTCAAAAGAGATTGAACTACTACCAATCTTTTATTCCTTATCAGGAGAAGAATATATATATATATATATATGAAATTTTATGTAAAGAAGCTATATGGTGTGGCTGTCTAGAAGAAAGCTGACATCTACTTTCAGACAAACAAAACTAATGGCTGCTTAACACTGAGTGAATTGCTTTTAGACTGACATTCAAAAATTGTTTTATTTCCCTGAAAATGTTTAATGATCATATATTTAATTTCCAATAAAATTGATTCATATATCTATGATGGAATATTGTCACACAATATTCATAAATAAATAGGTATTAATGCAAACATATAGAAAAATGAGAGGATAATTTATAAAGAAATATTTTTTTCAGATTATTTACCTTGATTACTGTATCTCAGTATTTCTCATTGGATTATTTTGTGCTTATCAACCAGATCTATTTAGAATAGCTTTTAGGCATGCATGCATATTATTATATTTAAAGATTATCAGCCATTGCATGAATAAAGCGTAGTTGCTTCCAGAAACAATTAGCATAACTAAATCTTGCAGATATTTTGCAACTAAAATATAACTGTATTCAACATATACTGTGAAAATACATATAACTATATTAATGTATTGTTATTATTGTCAAAGGCTCTTTGTCTAAAACCGCATGCTTATTAATGAAAAACTTTAATAATACCTCCGCATAATTATGTTCTATTAATATTGGATATTTACAAATATGAAGATCAGAATCTTATACATTGCTCAGTCTTACTTAAAATTTTATAATGTTTATTCATAATTATTTCTATTAATTCATTTTCTTTAAGAATGGATGATAAAATATATAAGCATAACTAAGAGAAAACAATCACAATTGTTCAAAATTATAAAGTAGTATCAACTAAAGCACTTGCGATAACTTTTTTGGATTTCTTATATGTATTATATTATTAAATCATAATAAAGTTCTCATTTAATACCCTTTTTCTTAAAATTTAATTAGAATATATATAACATTTCTCCAAGTTATCAATATAAGTCTCTTGTCTCACATCACTATAGGTTTAAACATCCTATACAAATATTGTTATAAAACTTTATTTTCCCCTACTGTAAAAATTGTTTATAGTCTATTTATTAATAATAAACTATTGTAGTTTTCAATTTATACTATTTGTCCCAGATCTTTCTTGTTCAATTTACCAATATAATCAATATAAACAACATCTTAGAAATAAATTTGGTTAGTATTCAGATCATTATCTCATATTCATATTATCTTTAAAAGCCAAAAATTCTCACTAACCAAGTTACTATAATATTGCATGGGTATAAATTGGGAGGATCATCCAAATGTATTAATAAATAAATTATCCAGGTTTATTATGAAATTAAATTTAAGATTAACAGACTCTCTACCTTTCAAAAATCCCACCTCATTCATCCCATTTATATAGTATATTATATATATGTAATTAAGTGCACATACTAAATATTATATTTACATAAAGAGTATACATATTAACTTACTGCATCCAATTGTTCATTCGCTGCAGGTGGTATCACTCAAAGCTTTTAATTAGCCGATGCACAAAAATAATGTATCAATTTTTCAAAAGTTATTGACCGCTTTTTTAAATATATTCACTTTAGTTTCGTTTTTAAAAAGTATATTAGTAATTTCTCACATTATAAAAATAAACGAAAGTTTGTTCAAAAATAAATTTTTTGATTTTTAATTTTAAAAATATTTGTTACGGTTGACATGAAAAGAAACGGCAATCGTAATTTCACGTTATGATTTTTTTTCTCTCGATTTTGCAATAAATAAATAATTCTTGCTAAAATCGTAACTATTTTTGTAAAATAATATTTATTTTTGACATATTATATGAAAATAATTTGTATTTTATTTGTATTTTAATAAAAAATAGTTTTAAAATGCTCTAAAACATTCGCTTATCATTTTCAAAATAAACAAAAGCGTCAGAATTTTTTAATTTTTGGCAGCCATATAAAAATTTTAATAGCCAATAAGATTCAAGAAAAGATGATGAGAAGGCGGAGCTTTTTCCATTTTCTTTTGTTTACAAAATTTCAACAGCCAATAAGATTCAAGAAAAGATGTGAAAAGGCAGTGCTTATTTTTGTTTAATATAAATCATCAATTAATTGATTTTTTTACTTGTAAAAATAATTCAATAGATGGCAGTATATTATAAAACTTTTTATGCTCTAAAAATGACGCTAAAACCGCAAACGAGGTCCAAAAACTAAGCAATTTACAGCGATGTCAAATTTACTCGATTAAAACGAATATGTATCAAAAAGTGCCTCGATTAAGAACGAGTCAAACAGT